>CABFOW010006656.1:8400-30137 GCA_902141385.1 Timema californicum
TATCCAGTCCACCTCATTACACCCTATCACTATCTTGAGCTAGTTCTATCCAGTCCACCTCATTACACCCTATACCTATCTTGAGCTAGTTCTATCCAGTCCATCTCATTACACCCTATCCCTATCTTGAGCTAGCTCTATCCAGTCTAATTCATTACACCCTATCCCTATCTTGAGATAGTTCTATCCAGTCCACCTCATTACACCCTATCCCTATCTTGAGCTAGCTCTATCCAGTCCACCTTATTACGCCCTTTCTCTTTCAGGTCCATTCTAATAGTATCCTCCCATCTGCGTCTTAGTCTTCTCAATAGTCTAGTCCCATTGGGTCTACCAGTAATTACCCTGAACACGGATCAAGTATTTCCTCAGAGAACTAGCAACACATAATAAATAAGAAAACAAAAGTAAGAAGATGAAATTAATTAAAATATTGAATCTGGAGTAAGTGAATCCTTTTTGATACTGATACAAAAAAAAGAAGCTAAATGGTACCTAAAAATAAATAAATGATGGCAGACTTTATTCCCTGCTCCAACTGAATGCTTTGATAAAAATAAAACTGTTTTCTACAAAAAAATCATCATCATCAACTGTTTCCAGCCTGTGGCCGGGTCAGTTTAGTAAAATGCCTCCATCTTCCTCTACCACCATTCCTCCTTTAATTTCTTCCATTCTTCTCCTATCACTTGAACACTTTCTGTTATTTGCTCCTTCCATCTCTTTCTTGGCCTCCTTTGTGGTATTCTTCCCTCATACTTGATTTCCGATATTTTCTTTGGCATTCTTTCCTTCTCCATCCGCATTACATGTCTATACCATCTCAGTCTTGCTTCCTCTACTATGTTATGTACTCCCTGTACTCCTACTCTTTCTCAGCTAACTCTATTCCTAATCTTGTTTCTCCTCGTGAAAGATAACGTGCTCCTAACAAACTTCATTCCCATGGCCTCCACTTTCTTAGTCTATTACAATCACTGTTCGTGTTTCTGCTGCATGTGTGACAATGGGTACAAAGTACGCTCTGTACGACACGTCCTTGAAACAATCCCAGGCTTATAACTATCTAGCAATAATAATTGTTTATGTGTGTTCATTAAAATATGAACCTTGTATTCCCTTTCGTGTTTTTTTATATGATTCTGTCTAGCCTTTAAATAAATTCTATTTTGGTGATATGTAAAGTTTTTGAATTTTAACTGACCTAAATGTGTTTTACGTTTTGTAGCTTGACATGTAAAATATTAAACTAATCATGCCTGAAGAAGTGTTTTAATCAAAATAAAACACTTGCTTTCTAAGCTAAGTAATTATTTAAAAAAAATAGTAAGAACAGGCATAAGAAATTTAATCCATTAACTAAAAAAATTCTAGGTGTACTTGGGATAAATGTTTACCAATCAGGAGGTATTAAAACAAAACTAAGGTTAAAAACAACTGCTTTAAGCCATTAATAATTATACAAACTAAGGGCACGGGAACGAAAATAAAGATTTATGTGGGGTAAGTAATGGCTGGAGAATTTTTAATTAAAGTTGATGCAATTAAATTATAATTATATGGTCATTGTAAATACCTAAGCTACAGTGGTTGGGTATGTGAGCTAAGCTGAGTATTTTATCAGTTTTATTAATAAAACACATTTTTGTCCTAAATAGGTAAAATATTATTATAGTAGATATGTTTATTTTAATTTTATACACATAATACCAACCGCTTTTGGAATATTTGTCATGATCATAATCGGTTTGAACATAAACATTTTAAATGAAGAGAAAAAAAGTTTTGGTCAAATTCCTCAATGTCAATGAGCTATAAACAAGAATTATTGTTGATCTCACCATGTGTAGAAGATTATACTAAATGTTTCTTGTGGAGCAAAACTTTATTTATTTTAGTTAAAATATATGTTTATTATAAAAAACTATAAAAACACATAGTTTAACCTGCGTTCCATTCTACCCAAATATTAAAACAGCAATAGATTGTCAAATGGTCTTACTACCCATTCAGGCTGTACGCTTATGTATTAATTACCCTAATAGTTTTAGGTATTATGAATGTTATATTTATAGGAAGTATATCCTCATTTTCGTTAATATAAAGTGGAAAGTGGAAACCATTTGAGAAAAATTACCCTCAGAACACCTGACAAGATTCGAACCTCAATCTCACCGTCAACAGCAGGCTAGTCTACTCCAAAAGTAGTGCCTTAGACTATGCGGCCACCGAAGCGGGTGTCATATTTGTTGAATTCTGTTATATGTTCCCTGTAAGTTTAAATAGAAACCAACTTGGACTGTTTCCTATTTCATCATCGTATTACCCGCCTCGGTGGTGTAGTTGGCTAACGCGCTAGTCGTGTTGAGCTCGACTGCTGAGGATGGGGAGATCAAGGTTAGAATCTCGGTCGGGTGAACTGGGGGGGTTCCTAAATGGTTTTCAACTCTCCCTCCACGCAAATGCTGGTTCACATCCTCTAATTCACCCTTCCCAATTCCTAATCCATTAGCGTAATTAGTACTTAAAGTGTATAACCCGAACGGGTAGTAAGACGCAGTGCTACATATTATATATTACTATTATTAGCACCGCGTCTTACTACCCATTCGGGTTATACGCACTTATGCTAATGTGTAATGGTAGGGTGATTGTGAGATGAAATGAAGGACCTACAGTTTAACGTGGAATCCGAACCACGGTGGAGGCCTGGCATTCCCCACATTCACAAGATGTCTTGTCAGAGGTGAAAGAAGGGTTTGGTAATCAGATAAATCTGTGCCGGGACCGAGGATTGAACCCCGGCTGCCAGAATAGAAGTCTGACACCTTACCCCTAGACCGGCAGGTCACCAATATTATATATCATCGTATTATATGATGAATTCAATCAGGTTGATATTAAAAAATAATTATTTAATTTTTTATCTTATCGTGGCTCATTTGTTTAAGAAGATATCACAAGAATAGGGAATTAAACTAAAATGTTGTAAAGCCCACTAGTATGCTATTATCTTGGGAATATTTATTGAAATACCTTTCTTTAACAAAATTATTGTTTCAATTACCTTATTTGTTTCAATCCTCAACGTCTCAATTAACCTATAAGCTCTTTAAATCTATCTAAGTAGTAATTTGTTCATTTTAATAATTACTTCCTCCCTTTTAATCAAGTGAAACGCAGTATTTTCTTTCCTACTTCAGATTCCCAAGAGTCATCCGAAGGCATGGTACGAGTTAATTCCTTGGTCTTAATTATCTGACAGAAAATTGCTTCTCTAATAATCATGTACAATCCAAGATTCATAGAAAGAACATTTCAGAAACCACAAACACATTTTGTTTGCTGTCAACATTGATACATAATGGGTTGAAACAAGGAGATGCACTTTGTCCAATTACATTTTAATCTAGCCTTAAGAGTATGCTATTAGGGTAATGCAAGAGAGTAGGGAAGTATTGGCATTAAACGGCACACTACAGATATTAGTGTTTGCAGATGGTTTAGCTTTGTTAGGTAATAGTAAGGAAGTTGTGGCCAGAAATGCAGACATTTTATTAGAGGTTAGTTAGGAAATAGGTTTAGAAATTAACTCTGAAAAGACTACGTATTTGAACCATGGAGCTATTATATATATGGAGAGGCCATCCCTATGCTGTAGCGTTGCGATAAAGTGAAGCCAGCCACGCCCCCCTCACGGAGAGACGGGCTGAGCCGCTATACGTCATAGTATGGCAACCGGCCGCCGGTTTAACATGGGAAGCATAGGGAAAAAAGGAACGCACGCTAACTTGAATTAGAACACAGCCCGATTGAGAGCTTTTAGATGCTTTATGTAAGTAGGATGTAAATGTTGAATAAATTTGCGTTATTTTTATGCAAAAACACATAAAAGATTACTTTGTATTTCGGGCAATAACAAGTGCCTGAAAATTCAAATTAGCCGAAAATGTTGATTGGTGTTGCTAATATTAATAAATTGGCTTAAAATTACAGTATGCTCGAGCTAAAATTTATATATAATCATTTTTTGACTATTGTAGTATTAAAAAATATCATAATAGCTTTGTTGTAACTTACCTAAATTTAGTAGATTGTGAAAATAGTAACTTTTATGCACAGAATAATTCCGTTTGGGAGGGGGGAAATTGTAAAATACTTAGTATTTTGTTTCTTGGTTTATTAAATACATTAAACATAGAACATATAAGTTATGAAACGTATAGGTCTATATAATCATGACTGTTTGCTAGGAAATGCAAGCAGACACACGCCACCTGGTATGATTTACACCCCCTCACCCTAACATTCACTGAGTCAAGGTTGGCTTCAGTTGCACGTCAAGATAGCTCCTACGTATAGATAAAATAACTCCATGATTTGATCACATAGATAACACAGATTGGGGTCGATAATTTAGAGAATACTGCGTACAACATATCATTTGATTGAGCTGATGAGTTGAAATATCTAGGAACAATTTTAACTAGCAATAACTATATTAGATTATAAATTAAGAAAAGAACACAGTCAGGAAATGTATCATATTATTCGGTCAGTAAGTTGTTGTCATCTCACCTGACGTCAAGGAATGTAAAACTAAGAATATAAAAAGGAATAATTTTATCGGTTGTTCTATATGGGTGTGAAATGTGGTTTCTTACCTTATATGACGTAAACCAAATGTAGGGTGTTCTAAAACCAGATGCTTAGAAATATATTTGGTCCAAAAAGAGATGAGGATACTGGGAGTGGAGAAGGTTACATAATGATGAGTTACATATACTTTAGTTATCACAAAACTTTGTTAGGGTAATCAAGTCTCGTAGATTAAGGTGGGCAGAAAATGCAGCGTGAATTAAATAATATATAACCTTGTTCCAGGTACTAACTGACAAATCCAATGGGAAGATAACATTAAAATGGACCTGAAAGAGATAGGGCATAATGAGGTGGACTGGATAGAACTAGCTCAAGATAGAGATAAGGTGTAATGAGGTGGACTGTATAGAACTAGCTCAAGATAGGGATAGGGTGTAATGAGGTGGATTGGATAGAACTAACTCAAGATAGGGATAGGGTATAATGAGGTGGACTGGATAGAACTAGCTCAAGATAGAGATAAGGTGTAATGAGGTGGACTGGATAGAACTAGCTCAAGATAAATAGAACTAGCTCAAGATAGGGATAGGGTGTAATGAGGTGGACTGGATAAAACTAGCTCAAGATAGGGATAGGGTGTAATGAAGTGGGCTGGATAGAACGTTCAAGATAAGGATAGAGTGTAATGAGCTAAATTATCATATTTATTTTATAGTTATTGATAATACCTACCACAAATTACAGCTGAAAATCGCATGACTTAACATAAGAACACTTGATAGAAGATCTAGTAACTTCTCTAGCTGCCAGATAAGGTTCTTTCTATGGTAATTAGACTGTAATAAAGACTCACCTTACTAAAGTCGGCGAGCATAAAGCTTTGTTCGAGTCCGATGAATATTGACAGTGGAGCAGCGAGTTGAAGCTTGGGGTCTTTGAATATTTCTTTAACAGCTCTCATTGCAGCTACACCACTTGGTCTTTCTAGTGGACTCTGCGTCAACAATTGATTCATTATTATTATTATTATCATTATCACCGCGTCTTACTACCCGTTACGCTAATGTGTAATGGTAGGGTGATTGTGCGATGAAATGGAGGACCTACGGTTTAACGTGGGATCCGAACCACGGTGGAGATCTGGCATTCCCCACATTCACAAGTTGTGATTAATACACGTCTTGTCAGAGGTGAAGGAAGGGTTTGGCAATAGGATAAATCTGTGCCGGGACCGAGGATTGAGCCCCGTGAACCTCAGCACAGAAGTCTGACACCTTACCCCTAGACCACCAGGTCACCAACAATCTATTCAAATATATGATGGATTAATTTTACAAATGCTGCTAGATCTTACTAATGAACATACACTAGTACTTCTATAAACAATCCCGTTTGTTCTTTAAAAAATATGCAAAGTACATTAGGCCTACATCATGTTAAGAATTATCTCATTTTAATATCATTACTACAATATTAACATTTCTCTTTGGATTTCTAGATGAGATTTTTCCTTTTTTGATAAAGTTAGACAGAAAACAAATTAATGCATTTTTTTTTCAAGCACCGTGTATTACTACCCGTTCGGGCTATACGCTTACGTACTAATTACGCTGGTGGTTTTAGGGATTAGGAAGGATATATTTAGAGGAAGTGTACCCGCATTTGCGTGGAGGGAGAGTGGAAAGCCATTTTAGAAAAATCCCCAGTACACCCGACCAAGATTCAAATCTCGATATCTCCTTCGTCGGAAGTCTAGTCTATTTCGGAAGTAGCGCCTTATATCATGCGGCCACCGATCAATTAATACCATATTCGATATTACATTATATTAATAGAGAGCACCCAATGTTCACGTGGTTTAAGACGTCACTCTCGCAATGTGTGTAAAAAATTTAAAAAGGGCCCTATGTAGTCGATAGAATGCTTAGAATTCTAAATTTCACTTCACTTGATATGCGCTATTAAAATAAAAACCATTTGAGCGGCCACAAAATGGCTAAGTTAAAACAGGTCATTTCTACGCTCGGTCAAATAACCTATATAACAGCCGCATCAGTGAGGGTGTGGGTTGTATGTCATAATAACAAGTGAAACAAACGTGGCGAGGAATTTTCGAGGCGACTGAAGGACATTTTCTCTTGTTTACCTGACATTTGACCTGTCATTTGGTGACTTTAAGCGTGGAGGTACATTAGACTTATAGTCATAACCAAGGGGTGAATAAAAAAAAAGTTTCAGAGCCACTGTTCTAAACGGTTTCCCACTATCCTTAACCGAAAATGAGGGTATATTTAATCCTAATTTTTACTGTCCTCATCTCTGCCCCCTTGGTGTAAATATGAGGTTAGCACGGACGGGTAGTAAGAAGTGAAGTGCGTAGCATTGCTTAAAAAGTTAAGTTGAATAATATCATTCCAGTCTTTAATATTATAAAATACGAATGATATTAGATATATTCTTATTTTTTTACATAGTATTTCCCTATTAGGTAACACTATACAAAACACTTGTGTTTAGTAATTTATCAGGTGTTATCTTAAATAACAACCTATGTCAAGAATTGTATTCAATATTGCACTTACACACTTAAATGGCCAGTTAAAATTTGAACAATTTTGTATCCAGAGGAAAAGACAATAAAACACAATGATTTGAAGAAAAATCTTCCAGTACCCTTGGTCGGCGTTGAACCCAGCAGTGGCGAGGCGTGCTAGTATTTAGTGTTACCACTGGTAATAGTTGACAACGAGAGATAATATTTTGATCTATCATGATACAGCCTATTCATATAGTGAAACCATTCTCTGGACTCACTATGATTTCAAAATAGAATTCATAGGGTCAATTGTTTCAACAAACTAGACTGGATACAACCCCTTTTAAGAAATCTGGACTACGCATTCTCGATGTTTCACAACGCCCATTGAAAGGCTGGAGTAAAAGGGCGTTTGAATCCTGGCTGTTTTGTTCACTTACAAGTGCGACTGAGCCACCGATAATAGTAAAGCCATTTCCTCCACTGATGTACGGCAATTTGTTGTCATAATAGAGAGTGGTTTTAAATCTATTTCCTCTGACCGGCTATTTTATTAGCACTACTTTTACTATCTGTTCGAGTTATACGCTTATATACTAACAACACTAAGGTGTTATGGATTAGGAAGACTACATTTAGGGGAAGTGTAGCCGAATTTGTGTGAAGGGTGAGTGGAAAACAATTTAGGAAAGTCACCCTCAGCACACCCAACTGGGATCGAACCCCTATCTCCAGGTTATCAGCAGTCTAATATATTGTGAGAATTGTGCCTTAGACCATACGGCCACAAAAGTGGGCTCGCCGTCTATTTATTTATATCTAATTTAATTTTAATGTGATTTTCATTTTAAAAATATCCTAGTTTGATCAATAATTATCATTATTTATTGTGGAGTGGTTTTAGTGAATCCTTGTCCGTTTTTAGATTCATAAAGAAAAAGAATCATGGACAAATGTAACATTGGATGTAGGTCTAACAGTTGGGAGAAGAATGTTTTATAGCGTAGTGTGTGGTAACATAACTTTTAAAGTCACGCATCGCCACTGAAACTAAGGCCTTCAAGTTCAGTGTCCTCAACACTCTCCCTTGATGACTTGTTTATTTCGCACCTGGTACACAAGTAGACGAATCCTATCCAAGAAAGCAGCGGTAAGGGCTACCCCCATGACGGAACAGCCGAGGAACACACTGGCCAGCACGGCTGAAGTCTTGCAGGGAAGGATGAAGAATCCGTCGGTGTCACTGGACAAATTGGACGGTGACGGGATGGCAATCAGACTCTGCGACTGAGGGCAGGAAGTGCTGCCGCAGATCCTCTCCCCGTGGACGTCGTGGATAAACATTGACGACAAAAGAGAAGTCGAATACGAGTCCTCTGCACCATCTGTTGATACGAGACAAGCATCGGTCATGTTTGTGTAGGCAAGAAACTATTTGAAACAAGATAAATAGCGGCCATATTTATGTAGGTAAGCAGCTATTTGAAACAAAACAAATAGCAGCCATATTTGTGTAGGCAAGCCACTATTTGAAACAAGATAAATAGCGGCCATATTTATGTAGGTAAGCAGATATTTGAAACAAAACAAATAGCAGCCATATTTATGTAGGTAAGCAGCTATTTGAAACAAAACAAATAGCAGCCATATTTGTGTAGGCAAGAAACTATTTGAAACAAGACGAAAATCGACCTTATTTATGTAGGCAAGCAGCTATTTGAGACAAGACAAATATCGGCCATGTTTGTGTAGGCAAGCAGCTATTTGAAACAAGACAAATATCGGCCATGTTTGTGTAGGCAAGCAGCTATATTGAAACAAGAAAAATATCGGCCATGTTTGTGTAGGCAAGCCACTATTTTAAACAAGACAAATATCGGCCATGTTTGTGTAGGCAAACCATTATTTAAAACAAGACAAATATCAGCCATGTTTGTGTAGGAAAACCATTATTTGAAACAAGAAAAATATCGGCCATGTTTGTGTAGGCAAGCAGCTATTTGAAACAAGACAAATATCGGCCATGTTTGTGTAGGCAAGCAGCTATATTGAAACAAGAAAAATATCGGCCATGTTTGTGTAGGCAATCAGCTATTTGAAACAAGACAAATATTGGCCATGTTTGTGTAGGCAAACCATTATTTCAAACAAGACAAATATTGGCCATGTTTGTGTAGGTGAGGAACCGTTTAAACCAATATAAGTATCGGCAATGTTCGTGTGATAGAGGAACATTTTAAAAACCAGCCGTGCATCTAGTAAAGTTTTTATAACGAGATCTATATACTGATAGAGGGATATGAACACACCATTTACAATCAACCAAAATGTGACGTTCAATCTTGTCGTCTGCTAGCGATATTGTTATTATTATGGTTCCAGAATGCTACTGAAACTGTTATTTTAAAGAAATGACTAGGAATGTATTATTTAGTTCAAAAAAGTCACAGGTATTTTACATGTGTTTGATATTTAGACATTTTAGTAACACATTTATCACAATAAATATAGTATACCCTGATACATTTATCATAAATTTGCATACCACATTAAAGTATGAGCAAATGTCTCTTAGATTTATATGTGTAAAAGAGAGAAAGAAATAACAGAAAATTTCTTTCTTTCGCATTGTTGTGCAGACGAAAGCTAGAAAATTTCAGACACAGATGTCTATGGAGATCACTGGTTTGAACAAAGACATGCATCAGGCATCTTTGTGTCGGATGACCACAGGCTAAAACTTGTACTTGGACAGAATACACCAGTCTTGTTTTGTCTGTTTTTGTTTTGTTTATGTGAATGTAAGGGTTTAAGTCCCAGCAGAGTGTACCGATCACTAGCCTGAACTGAAATTGTTCCAGGGTGCATGGGTTAGTAGAGCTTGTTAGAAAAAAAACTCCTGGGTATCAGCTCTAAATCGCGGTTTTTTGACAAAGATAATCATTTAGCTTTGCTTATACCAAGGTCCATTAATGTATGTAAGGATTGGGGGATGAATTGAAAAGAGAAAAATAAGCACAGCATTCCAGTATGCGTTTCTATTAGATATTCACGAAAACTTCATTTTGGTTGAGTAAATCCCAAGTTAACTTACTCTTTAACATATTCATTTATTATACTGTGATTGGTGTTAAAGATACTGCGTAGCTTGCTATGCTCTAACGAGCAAAGCAAATTATAGCCGCTTTGATCGCATTTAAAGACCACTAGACATTGGCTTTTCAAGGACAAATTTCAATTTAAACATTAAAATAATTTTTTTTAAATACACAATTTCACAAAATTCTAGTAATGATCGGTTCACCTCACAAAATCAGAAGTTATCCTTTCTTCTTCAAAGAAATTTTGGCTAGCTATTACATTTTGGTTTCGCTTCTGTTGACTAACTGTTTTCTTGGTCGTTTTAATTTATTTAAGTCAAATTATCTATGTGTCCTTGTATGTGAAAAAGAGAGTACTGCCCACCAGGGTCACACACATGATTTTGAGCTAGAGGGGTGCTTTTTACATAATAATTTTCATAATTGCACCATTATATATTTCAATGACTGTAATATTTGGAAATTTGATTCGCAGTATGTGGATAAAAAAGATAGAGAATCAGAGATGCTCCCTAAAAAGTGGGGGTCTGCATTTTGATTTCAAAGGATGCAAATTGTAATATTTAAACTAATTAGTACCAAAATCGGATCCTCGGCCTATCCTATGTCATTGGTTAACAGGTATGTGTGTACACCTTCTTCTTTACACTCAGGATTTGTAGTTAGTGGGGGTGGGAGCGTATAATAATATCAAGTACCCCTTCCCCTCTTCCTGATACAGTAGTGTTTACATAATTGTTATAAAATAATTTCATTTACTGACCCCCACTTCAAAGCTTTACGTACAAAGAGTAAAGACTTGAACCATATTTAGAAAATATTACGGTATCACAGGTCCAGTTTTCATTTAATTGCAAATTTACAATAACATTAAAAATCAACAGAAAGAAGTATTCCTTTGAAAAGCCCTAATTACTGCTCAAATTTAATCTCTTTTATATTAAATATAATTAATAAACAAAATATGATTGATTAATTGACGGAACATAATACAAATCATATTTTTGTAATATACTTAATTTTCTGTGGGAAAGCCTTCGGCTGGGGGAGCTTCAGCCCCCCAACCCCTCCACCCCTTGTGTGTACTCCTGCTGCCCGCAAATGTGTATAAAAACGTTACTCTGGTCTTATTTAGTTTGTCAGTGACAATGAGGTCAGAGTGCATATCCCGGCAAGGTGTAGTGAGAAGATTTTCTTGAATATCATACTACCCCTTTAGCGTGACTAATTATGCAGATAGACCAGACTAATAGTATTACGCGAAGCATTCAAATTAAAGAAGATAATTTTAATCTGGTATCTTCTGGCATACAAACTAAGCACTCCAGTTTGTTTTATTGATATTGTAGAGCTAGGTATTTGAATACAGAACGGGTTATTTTTCCATAATATTTTCTAAATCCATCTTACCCGCAAATTCGGTTATTTTATTCTATACTCTACCTTTCTCATCTCTTTTCAATAATTGTATAAATGTGGGTAGAACGAATGGATAGTAAAAACATGATGCAAAAAATAAATACAGTGTAGTTCAGAATAATAAAAAAAAACATTTAACCCTCAATACTTGTCTATCTTTTGACACCATTCATCTGTGACATAATTATGACCTTGCTATCGATTGTCTATGGAGTTGTTTGTTTCCAGTTTCAGAGGTTGTGTCACCGTGGGATGGTTCGTTTAGGTCCGTGGATCGAAAGCCGGTTGGACACTCAAAAATACACGTGACTTCCGGGCGTGGAAATAGTTTGTATTATCTGACGGTGTCAACCTTATCTGGACTAGTTTGCCAGTGACAAGTATGTCAGGGTTTCAATCCTGGTATGGTGTACTTGAGATGGTTTGCCCTAATTGTTTTAACACTTTATCTCCACGTTAATTTGGAATCATCTAATCTAATTTTGACCTTTCTCATCTTTACCTCTAGGAGCTCAATTAGAGTTCGTATATGATCCGCTTCGGTGGTCACATGGTCTAATGTGCAACCCTCGCAATAGACTAGACTGCCGATGACTGGAAGATCGAGGTTCGAATCTCGGTCGGGTGTACTGAGGTTAGTACCCCCGCCCCCCCTAAGATGGTTTTCCACTCTCCCTCCACCAAGTTCGGGTACACCTCTTTTAAAAATAATCTTCCTAATCCCTAAAACCATTAGCGTAATTAATTAGTACATACCGAAAGCATAGTAAATAGCAGTAGAGTAAATTATGTATTTTAATACAATTGATATTTTTTAGCACCACGTATTACTACTAACCGTTTGGGTTTTACGCCTATGTACTAATTACGTTAGGGTGACCTGGCCGTCTATTGATAAGGTGTCAGATTTCTGTGCTGGGGGTCTGGTGTTCAATCCTCGTTCCTGGCACAGATTTATCTGATTGCCAAACCCTTCCTTCACCTCTTAAGAGACGTGTATTAATCACAACTTGTGAATGTGAGGAATGCCCGACCTCCACCGTGGTTCGGATCCCATGTTAAACTGTAGGTCCTCCATTTCATCTCACAATCACCCTACCCTACCTTTACACATTAGCGTAAGTGCGTATAACCCGAACGGGTAGTAAGACGCAGGGATAATAATAATAATAAACTTAATTACGCTAATGAGTAAGGGTTAAGGAAAGTTGACTTTAGATTAAGGGTACTCGCATGGGTGTGGAAGGGGAATGGAAAACCATTTTGAAAAAAACCAACCTCAGTACAGCCGACTGGGATTAAACCCTGATCTCCCTTCATCAGCAGTGACGCCTTAGACCAGTGGTATTCAACCTGGGGCACGTGAGGACATCCAAGGCGGTAAGTAAAATGTATGTATATATGTGTAATCTATAATAATAAAAGGAAGTGTTTGTGTGCGATGTACAGCCAAAGCTACTGCACGCAGAGATCTAATTTTTTTTAACATAGATGGACGGAACGGGTTCCAAAGGCACCTCGAAGCCGGATTTTAAAATTTTTAATTATATTTTTAATCAGGCTATTTTTAACAAATTTTTGAATAAAATATTTTTAATCTGTCTTAGAACTACGTTTCAGATCTAAAGTTTCAAAATGAAATCAGAAACCATGGGATGGGGGGAATGCTTATATAATCCTTATACCACAGTGGGTCATGCGCAGGGGGGGGGGGCTTATATAATCCCTATACCACCCTGGGCCCTGAGCCTCGCCGNCAGTAGGTCACGGACAGGACGAAAGGACATCTATGAGAGCGCCATTTTTTCTCTCTTCCTCTATCTCCCAGATGTAGATTATAGAAGAGTGTAATTTACATTATGATTCAACAAACTAAACAATTACTATATTTGATGTAGTGAAATCTAATATATTTTATAAAACTATATGATATAAAAATAAAATCTATCTTTGTTTTTGTTTTGTTTTCTAAAAAGATATTGCGTGTCCCACAAACTTTATAATCAAAATAATTTTGTAAGGATTCTCTGAAATGTTGTGTTAGTAAATCGTGAAAAAAAAATGTTTTCCTTGTTTCCGTTCAAGTTAGCCTTTCCTTTATTATAGAAAATGTTTCAATCAATATGTTATCCAGCGAAAGGTAGTCTCAGTCGTATAAAATGTTCCTCGACCGTAAGTAATATTAAAGTCAAGAAAAAGTATAAGACAGATGCAAATTTATCGAAAGTTGTGATCTTTAACTAGGTCAATGTTTTATTTTCATTCTATTTTTATATTTTTCATTTAATCATTAAAACAGAAAAATAAACAAAANCAGAAAAATCAACAAAACTTGTGGCATTTAACGTGTTTACACAAAACCTTCAAACGGATTCACGATCAATAGCAAGTAAATATTTAAAAAAAATGAGACTGGAAAACCCGAGACTATACTATAAATACGGCCCTCCATATACTGCGAGATTGATTGACTCTCGACACTGGACTATAATTACGGCCCTCCGTATACGTCGAGATTGGTTGACTTTCGACACTGGACTATAATTACGGCCCTCCGTATACTGCAAGATTGGTTGTCTCTCGACACCAGACTATAAATACGGCTATCCGTATACTGCAAGATTGGTTGTCTCTCGACACCAGACTAGAAATACGGCCATCCTTATACTGCGAGATTGGTTGTCTCTCGACACCAGACTATAAATATGGCCATCCGTATACTGCGAGATTGGTTGTCTCTCGACACCAGACTAGAAATACGACCCCCAAATCACCTCACTGTAGGCGTACTATGAAACTGGCCCAAAATCTTATGTCAGCGGTCAGTCACTTCTACACTGGATGGATGGACTGACTTGCTTCACCTTGCAATTTGCTGGACTGGTCAGATCTTAGGGATCAAATTTGTTGGTACTTTGTCAAAATAAATGTTAATTTTCCATGGTTATGTAAGAATTATGGAAAGTAATATTTTATTTGGAGATCGCTTAGGTGTATTTGAGTAGTTTTGACCGACTTATATAATTGTGTACATAAGATTAAAATATTTTTGTTATTGTGTAAGCTATTTCATTGCAATTAAAATACACGCGTGTCCACAAAGCAGTATAATATAACAAATTACAATGTAATAAATGGCGTTAAATTAAAAGCACTTGAGTGGCCACCATATGGAAACAGATGAACAAATTGATAAAATGTATACATACATTGGTAGGCCTTGGTTCAAAGAATGCCCAAGGTGAATTTTGTTAAAATTGGCCAACGAATATGGTAGTTATTGTGTAGCAAACATCTGAACAGAAAGACTAATGGCATCAGCCCACAAGTGAGCTATACCGACCTAGCATATGTTGGCGAAGATAGTGCCAACATTTGCCGTTAGAAGGTGTCATGTGGTCAGTGCAATGAGTCCTTCAGCCGTTAATCTCAGTTTTCTAGACCTGATATGTTACTTATTTATTCAATTATCTACTCATTTGTCCTCATGAGGTTGAGGTTAAACCTGTTCTAGATCCACCGCTTCAGAGAAAAATTCGTAAGCGCCTGGGATCGAGCCCACGACCTCTGTACCTGTAGCCAGATGGTCAAGTTAAAACAGAACCTCGATCTTCTCGCTCAATAATCGTCTTGTTTACAACTTACTTGACGGCGGTAGAGTGTAGACAAGGAGCAGAGCCGACACCACGTTCCCGAAGACCAAACCGAAGTCTTGCGCCGCTTGCAAACCTCTGGCGAGTCTCTGGACCGTCGTCTCCCAACGACCACCATTGTCCTCCATTTCCTCTTCCTCGGTGGCGACAAACGAGAGCTTGGACGCCAACGTCATGAGGAAGGTTTGTCTCGCGCTGGTGATGGGTCCCACCCACATCCCCATCATGACGTACCCTGGGATCAGCGTGTAGGCCGTCGGGTAGAGGTGCAGCCCGAAGAAGACGCTGGCGTGGATGTAACCCAGGATGAGAGTCCAGTTGGTTCCTATTCTCTGGACGAGGAAGGGGGAGACAAGGGAGGAGAGGGCAGCCACGGAAAAGAGGGAACACAAGAGGAGAGATCCGGAATCGTTGTTGGGACGGAACACGGCCGTAGTTGCTCTGGGCCACCACCAGGCGGATATTGAGGACTGCAGCGCGAGTAAAGGTAGGAAGGCTGCGGTCACTGTGGAGTGTCCTAAACATTACAGAACACACACTCTTTTAAACTTTACAGAACACACACTCTTTTAAGGACGTTGACGAAGAAGTTATTATTATTATCATTATTATTATTATTATTATTATTGACACCGCGTCTTACTACCCGTTCGAATTATCCACACTTACGCTAATGTGTAATGGTATGGTGATTGTGACATGGAATGGAGGACCTACAGTTTAACGTGGAATCCGAACCACGGTGGAGGCATGGCATTCCCCACATTCACAAGATGTCTTGTCAGAAGGTGAAGGAAGGGTTTGGTAATCAGATAAATCTGTGCCGGGACCGAGGATTGAACACCGGGCCTCTAACACACAAGTCCCGACACCTTACCCCTAGACCGCCAGGTCACCGACAACGGGTAGTTAGATACGGCGATAAAAGAGGAAGTATACCCGCATTTACGTGGAGGGAGGGTGGAAAATCCTTTTGGAAAAAACCTCAGTAAACCCGACCGAGATTCGAACCTTGATCACCCCATCATCGGCAGCCTAGTCTAATGTAATAGTATCGCCTTCGGCCATGCAGCCACCAAAGCGGGGGACCCTCTATTTAAAAACATGTTTGCTTATAGCTCGGAAACTATTGTTTTTATAAAAATATATTTCAAATGAAATATTATTTTTAATTTTTAAATGATAAGTTATCGCATCTCAAAGAACGGTGGAGAAATTAACATAATTGAAAATACACGTTTATGTAAAGTAGGCAACCCTCGATATCATTATTTGGAAAATGAGATGCGCCATTTTGTTTGTTACGTTAAACAGTACCTAACTACGAATTTAAATCATACGTTAGAAAAGAATTCAATAAAATATTATATCCCCCCCCCCCTCCTTTGACGCTTAAGGTGCGGGAGCGCAAGTATTTAACAGTTTTTATAGAATATACATTTTTTTGAAAAAATAAATCAAATATTTCTCCAGTAGCAACTTAAAGTTTAGTTTTATGCACATGCTAATATCAACAGATCTTGAATATCTTAAAAGGTGTCCTGGAATTTTGTCAAAACTTTTTCTCTTTGTTTAAAAGGTTTTGACAAAATTCCAGGACACCCTTGACAGATATTCAAGATTTCTTTATATTAGCATGTGCAGAAAACTAAACTTTATGTTGCTACAGGATAAATATTTTATCTCTTTTGGCCAAAAAAATGTAATGCTATAATAACTGTAAAATTACTTGCGCTCCGTTCTGCCGCACCTAAGTAAGCTACCCTTTATTTTAGGGTTATATATCTGATTCCAAAAACCCTCCTCAGGGGGACCTTAATAAAACTATATATACAAATATTAGACCGATTGATCAAATTGTTGCGGCTCTAGGCCAAGATACAGACAGACAGACAGACATATGGCGTCACGAAAAATACTTTTCACATTTGGGGGGTCATGAAACGTTGACATAAAAAAAAATCTCGAGTCAATATATTGTTAATGATCACAATACTTCTTTACCCTAGGTACAGTGGAGCATTTTCTCGAAAACGTGGCCAAAAACCCCTAATACCATATTTATCGACATAAACCTCTAGCTCGGGGTGGGCGGGAGGTGGGGGGGAGGAGGGGGGTCACTGATTATGAAATTATAAATGGCTAATTCAATATAGCTGATCAAAAACTACTAAAAATATTCTAATATCTCTAAAAATTGGTGGTTGAGTTTTTTCTGGGGTTCTAATAAAAATACAAAGATGTTATCAAATAAACATAATTTTTAAAATCAGTAGCATGGCCTGCATTATTTATTTGTGTATTCATTCATTTATTTTCCTGTGCTCTACAGGGAAACCCATACTAGGTCATACGAAAATCAACCAATATAGATAATTTGATAGAAAAATATACTATAGATACGGATACAAAAAGTGTACAAAAATACTAAATGTAGAATTAAAACTTGCTAGGTGAAAACAAATGACAATTTACACACAGTACATGTAATGCATATAACATACAATATTTACATTACTCGGAATCTGAGTCAGAGCTAGTTTTTTTAATAATTCTGTGACGTTTCTTCCTATTGTACCACATTTGGGGATGATATAAGTTTTATGGCCTTTGCCGAGAACTGTTTTAATTTGCTTTGTGGTAACTTTCTAATACTGGATTAAATAGCCACGCTATTATATATATATATATATATTGGTTAAGATTAGACCTGTATCTAAATATCGTATTCTCTAAATTAAATTATTATAATACCTGGTCACGGTAAATTAACCCTGGACCTTTAGTTTAGTACAACATTGCTCTTAACACTGATATATATAGGAGTAGTTCCATGCTAAGAGTCATTCTTCACTCATATTTTAAGGCAGAATCTGTAATGGACGTGTGGAAATCGTCAGCTACACATATGTGATCAATAAAGATTACGAGCTATCAGATAACGCAGCCATCTTTGACTCAGTAAGGATTATTGCTACCAATTTTACAATGACCAACGTACTAATGTGCATATAAAGCTGGATTAAATAGCCAAGCTATTAAATTGGTTAACTCCGGTCATAGCAGCTCCTAAATATCATATTATTTAAATTGAAAATGACGCCTAGACACGGGAATTGAACCCGGGACGTTTGGCTTGGTACGTCAATGCTATAACCATTGAGATATCCAGGAATCGTTCTGTCAACCATAAGCACATCAATCACAGACTTTGCCTTAAAATATGATTGAAGAATGACCCTAGGCACGGGACGATTCCTGGATAGCTCAGTGGCTAGATCAATGACATACTAATCCAGAGGTTCTGAGTTTGATTCCCTTGTGTAGGTGACATTTTTCAATTTGAAGTTTCTTATACTATTCATCCGTGGATCTGAAGAGATCATAAACCAATTGAAAAAGTCTTCTATCATCTTTATTTGTTTAAAAAAATTATTCAAAATTCAATCAAACCTGAACCCCTTTACCGATTCTTTCTAAACTCAATACCGAACATGTTTGTTCCCTAACCTATTTTTTATGGAAAGTGCATTATTGTTAGTTGCAAATTTACAAAAGTTAAAGCGAAAATACAATTTCCCACGAAACTTCAAATATATATATATATTTCTCACTAAAACAAAGCTTTAAGCAAGAAGATCAAACTAGAAGGTTAGCAAATATTAGCAGCTACTTTTTGCAAATTCCAGTCACCAAAATAACAAACTAAAGCACATAATCGAAATTTATATGAACGGTGTGGAATGCCTAACTAAAACTCACATTTCAATGTGATAAAACCCCTAGTTAATTGGTTTTACGAGCTCATATTTTCATATGGAATTTGAACGTATTAAATATAAATAAAAAAATTAGTAAAATACAGTAATGTTAGAGGAATAGAATCCAATTTTTACAAATAGGATTTTACCAAGTAATACACAAGCTGTATTCACTTTAGTGCAGGGCGGTATTTTTCACTATCGTAGCACTGAAATTCAAACGGAAACTACGGTCAGTTTTGGACTGAAGTAGAGCCTCGGGTAGTTGGGATATACCAACAGAACTAACGTGATTTTATTCCAGCATTATATACAATTGAAACTATACGTAAAATAAAGCCAATATTTGAAATTTGAATTTTAGGCTTTGGCCACGTTTTAGGGATAGTTCCCCACTGTGCTAGGGTCAAGAGAGAAAAAATAAAAAACTATGTGCTTTGGAGTACCATCATAAAGAGGTTTATTTTGGCCACGACAAATAAAGTTCTTATATTGGTTTCGGTAAATCATTTTGATGGTTTTCGAATGGGTCATAAACCTTGATCTTAAAGGACGATGCTTTAACGATTCAAATGATAATTATCTCCACTCTTGCAACATTTTTAACAGAGCTGTAGATTGGAACTTAAAGGACATCCACTTTTCAACTGGTTTAGGAATTAATGTCAAGTCTAAGAAAGAGGGGACTGACCTTGCCCACGGTCATCAATTAGGACCAGTCTCGGTG
The DNA here is from genome assembly GCA_902141385.1 of Timema californicum. Lineage (NCBI taxonomy): Eukaryota > Metazoa > Arthropoda > Insecta > Phasmatodea > Timematidae > Timema > Timema californicum. The sequence goes on from CABFOW010006656.1 coordinate 28,200, forward strand.
GATCACAGTACTGTCCAGATCACACAAAAATATTATGCGCAGCACACGTGACGTGCGCTATACTTTTGTAAAATTGCTGTCATTATCTTAAACTTATATTCACGCCTCATGGCAAGCTATACTGACCATAAAGCACAAGCTGGTGAGCTATACTGGCCACGTAGAGCAAGATGGAGCTATATCGGCCATATAGAGAAATCTGGAGATATATCGTCCATATAGCGCAAGATGGAGAGATATGCACCTAAACAGAGTGTGGTAGAGTTCATATGCCGGTGGAATCTACCTGGACAAAAGCGTGGTAGAGCTCATTAAGACAGTACCTAGGCAGAGAGCAGCGAAGTTTCTGAGCAACATACGACGGGAATATACAGGTCCCAGTCTGGAAGGGGTTGACCGCACCACGGCGATCAGACGTCGGACAGAAGAGGCGCCTCCAGAACTTGACATTGAATCACACCTCCGTTGTGGAAGATTGGGATGAGTGCCATGCGTCGAGATTGGAGAATAAGCCGCCATCTAAATCAACACAAACATAGTGACCTAAATTAAACAGAATGTCCGCGGATTAAAACAGCCAAACTTTGGAAAGTTTGTAAGGGACCGAAAAACCAACTAAAATGTCCTTTAAAGATTAACTCGTTTTCGAGTACTTTTTAAGCAAACAGAAAAAACACACAAACAAAATCGAAATCAAAATATGTGATTAGAAAAATAATTTTAATCTATTTATTTTGCTCAAAATGATGTCCTTCAGTCCAGAAGCAAGCATTGCACCACATTCAAAGCAAATTTGTAACTCTAAAATTTATTTAATGTTTTTAGCCAAATAATAACGTGATCTATCGATGACATTCATATAGGTCATTGGAATCCTCACAAACAAAAGGAACAATCGTTACAAATGATAATTTGAAGCTGCAAAAGTTTTTACCGAGATATGTTCATATAATTAATGTAATATTTTTAGTGCTATTTTATCTTTTATGCAGAAAAGTTGTTTAAATTTAGTTTTAAGCTGTTTTATCGAAAAGGAAGCGAATACGAGTTTATCTCCAAAAGGATTTTTTGTATTAATTTATAGACCTCTTACAACTTCCCAAAGTTTGGCCATTTAATACGAGAACATCCTGTATAATAGACAACACATAACACTTTTAAGAGACCATCCCATGACCGATTAAGAGGGTTATTAATTACGATACACGACTACGTTTGAGTCAAAAATATTACTGAAGTGCGGTTTACCTTCGTCCTTGAATATAAAACGTAGACATTTGGATCATTTTTCATTTTTAAATATCGTTAAATAGTATTGTATATTTTAAATATAGTAAATGATTACACTAAACTCAATTATATATTTTTAATAAGAAAAAAAAGAAAGCTGCACTGCATATAATCTAGCTAACCTACGTGGTTTGGGTGGGATGGAACGGGCTTTTAAAAGCCTGGCTAGATTATCTATACATGTAAACATCGACAATTTGGATGTGTTTATTTAATTGTCATCACTAAAGGGGCTGCCCTTTACCACACAAGGATTTTGGGTTAATGAGGGGAGAACACATGGTGTAGTGTAACTTCAAAAGTTTGCTTGTGAAAAGAAGGGAAGGAGGGTCAAAATCAATCTAATGTAAGGTTTTGTTAATCAATGTTTATGATGAGACTAAATCTAAAAAATATATTATAATAATAATGATAATAAAATAATAATAATAACAAAACAGCATTATATATTACACGGTGTATAGATTCTGTAAAAAGCGAGAGCAGTATGAAAGGATATGGAATTGAGAAAAACTTAGAAATGATGGTCTTAGTAAGCAGTGGTGTTGCATATTTCATTATTCGCCAGTTTGTTGCATATTTCATTATTCGCTAGTCTCACTTGGTTATTTCCACCCCTATTCCCCCTCACTCAACTGCAGATTTCTT
>CABFOW010006657.1:0-30136 GCA_902141385.1 Timema californicum
AAAGAAGAGAACTACCCGTGTACCGAGACTGTTATGTAAAAATGGTAGCAAGAGAACTCATCACCCATCTGTCCAGGGGGCGGGATTATGGGTTTTATTGCTTAAGTATCTAAATCATGAGTTTATAATGGCTCGATATGTTAAATAATTCGTCCCGTCTTGAGTAAATAACCATTCACATACACGAAAATTAAATATTGTTGCCAAAATTTGAGCTTTTAAACATTATAAAACATATAGTAAATATAAACTAACATAATTAATCAGAATATTCTTACTTTTATTTAATAAAAATTTAAGTATTGACAACAAAATTATCATTTCAATGAGAATATTCTAACAATGATTTAAATTTTTGAAACAAGTATTACCTAATATTTAGAACTTTATTCCAAATAAAACTGGTTTTGCTTTAAACATCTTATTGTAAACAAAATGTAAATAAAGCAACGAGAGTACCAAATAGATATTAGTGAGAGTAATTCGCAAAAGTGATATTAACTAAGATAATTGCAATATCAAATATATAAAAGGTATAATAAAAGTATGTCTCTAAAATATTTAAACAAATTTAATAAATTTGTTTAAATATATTGTATCTATAATAAAGTAATAGTATACTAATCGAACTTAACATTGAAAGTAATTCATTCAGCAAATAAACAATTGAATTGAATTGATCTATTTAAACGTGCTCATTGTAATACAACTGTATCCGTGTCTGTTAAACTGAATTGATTTCAAATCAACAATCCGTAATATGCAAATCCACAATCTATTAATTTGAATCTCTAGAGGGGGGTTGGGACAGGTGAGAGAGTTGATATCATTGATTCAATACTAAATCGCTCCCTAACACCTAGATATGTCAATATGTTACTATCGCTTAACACAACTGATATACCAAGTCCCCCAAGGGTTGCTTGACCAACGCTTCTCAAATTTTTGAATACTAATGGCCGATAAGGAACACTAACAGATCTAGGGTTTTGGAGATACACAATTAAAAGATATAGATTACTAATACATAATTATTTTAAAACAAATTATGCAGGATGATAGTAATTTTTGTAAATAGTGCTTATTCAAGTAGAATATTCAATATATATATATATATATATATTTATTTTTTACTGCATCATAATATTTTTTCTAACCATCCACTTTAAACTATTATTGTGTGGTAAGGATTAGAAAAATATAATATAGAAAAAATGTACTTGAATTGTATGGTGAGAGAATGCAACAATATAAAGAAAGAACCAACTAAAGTAAGCCTAGCCTGAGTTAATACTCCACTATCCCCCTCAATGACAAACCAGTCTAGATGAGCTTGACCTGTAATACCTCAGCAATGCGGGTAGCTTGTGAATAAAATCATTTTTTAACTACAATTTCTTCTTTTACAAGCATTTTCAAAACTAAGGCTATAGACGGTTACAGTAAGGCTATGTAGAGAAAATGGACCAGGTATAGTCTCCAAAATGAATGGAAAAGTCTTTGAGATAGATCGTTATTGGGAAACAATTTTCAAATTAGCCGTAAATAAAGTATATCGTGTCACTGACACCAGAGACTGTATGACCACTGGTGTGGATAGAGGTTGGTCGTATCTCTTATTGAGGTATCCATGTGTGTTGGTTTAAGTTATTCAGGTATAGAAGGAAAGAGAATTTATAACTATATTTTAATACATATGTATTTATGACAGTATTAATTAAACTCCTAGATACTATACTTATAACTTATATTTCTAGTGAAGAGAAAAACTTTCTTCGTCCTAACACAACTTTTATTTCCACTTACCTCTTCCCTTGCGTGTCATAATAATTTGGGTATCTTAGTACACTAGTATTTGGGATAAGCCTGCATATTCATCTACAAGATCTTTACGTTTTCTTTTAGAAGCGTAACTTCCCAGACTAAGAATCCTTTCTCTTATCTAAAACAATCTAAAAAAATATCTATTCCAAATTGAGTATTCTTCTATATAGTTTGTCTCTTTTTAAAGTGTTGAATATGTAATCATTTAACGGCATTCACCTTCGATGGATATCTCGCTCTTGAAAGGGCCTCCGTTGGTTTCCTAATTAATTACACACAAACTTATGTTTTTGTAGACTTGTGATACCAGAAGAGATAATTGTAAATATATATAAAAATAAATATATACGTATGTATTTATTTATATAAATATATATATATTTAAATATATATACATATTTATATAAATACATATGTAAATATATATCTATATAAACGTACGTTTATACAAATATATTGATATATATTTTTATATAAACGTACGTTTATACAAATATATTGATATATATTTTTAAATACACATAATTACAAATATAGTTGTATGTATTTATATTATAAGTATATACAATTATTTATGTTGCTATATATATTTATAATGTATTTATATTATAAATATATTGTTACATTTGTACAATTAGAGCTACTAAGCTTTTGAAATGGTCCACACCTGGGTATTAAAAATATCATATTCCCCTGGAATCTATTTGAGGTAGTCTTCGCTGAGGTATTTAAAAATAATGTTGATACTCCTAGAAGATATTTAGAACGGTTCAAGCCTATTTTTTAAAATTTCCTTTCAGTGACTTTATAATCTATATTGAGTTCTTGTTTAATCGTATCACATTTAAAAATATAAGAGGGTAGTGAAATACAGAATTACAAAGGGGGAGGGAGGAGAGCGAATTTTTATAGAAGGAAACATTATTTTCAAGAGTCAATGTTCAACCCTCCCACCAGGATATATCAACAATTATAACTTTATTTAAGAAGTTATTAATGTACAGTTTTTGAGTTGAAGCTAGGAGACGCTATGTATGTTTCTGAATGTTAAGCAAATTCTAGCCAGGAATCCCTTACCTTATTTATAAGAAAAATAAACTTCATATAGCTTCTAGAAGCATTTAATAATGAAATATTTCTTTACTAACAGCATTAAGGAAATGCCCTCTGAAATGTTAGCTCGACTACGGCCTTATTCCCTGTCATCATCAATACTTACCATAAACGTATAACCCAAGCGAGTAGTAGGATTAGGTGCTAAAAAAACATAGCATAAAAGATATATACCTTAGTTCCCGTAACCACTGACCTCACTGAATGAAAATAAATATATATTTACATGAAATCTAAACCTTCATAAGCCTTGATCGTCAATATTTTTAATCATTAATGTGCCCATATTTTACTTAAAATATATATATACATCAATATAATAAATATACGCATACATACATATGTGCATATACATTTGTATACATATTTTAATAATTAGTTAATAACGGACATTAATGCAATTTATTTAGAAAAAAAATCATAAAGTTGTCTTGAATATATTTGAAGAGATATATTGAAGCAAACAGCTTATTTCTTTCCTTTCCTTCCAATTATTTAAATAAAATCATTTAAATGTTTATTATATTAATAGATATTATCACTGTATGTAAACATGAAAATAAATAAAATAAAGTCTCCCTAAAAACTCATGTACTGTACATATACATCATATATTATATATAAATAATAAGTTTTCTATTGTGCCCATTTATTCGGTTAAGAATCCAACGTTTGAATGTAAACTATAACTAAATGTTTCCAATGTTTGGTTGTAAAATAGATCCTGTTTACAGAGCACTCCAAATATATGACGTATTCCTTGGGGTATTTGTATCCTAACGTTTATTCATGGCAGGATCATCGAAAAAGAAGGGATCGGAAAGGCGAGTGTAAAGTTCCATGAATAATTGGAATACAAATATACACAAAATAATAGGAAGAACAAATAATTTACGAAAAATATTAAAGCTAGTAACGTTTGGTAAAAAGAAGCAGAAAAAAATTTGATTGCTTTGATAAAAAAAAATTTTTTTGAAGGGTTCCAAAGCAGACATAAACTCGAATAAACACAACCGGAATGCTTAAACGTACTTTATCAACTAGAAATACTAAAATAATATTATTATAATAATTTAGATTATATATATCTTAATCTATAATGTAACAAAGTAATTTCCATCTTAAAATGTCTTAACACTTTCTGCTCAGTACATAACAACTCTTAATATCTTGGGACCTCTGTGTTTGTTTGCCTTGTTGCTAAGATATTCTGACTCAGGGCGTCAATAACTTTCTCCTCGATGTTAGATAACCCTAACATGTATGAACGACACAAAGTAATACATACTTAAAATAAAAACCCTAAAATAGGTCTAAGTAAAACATGTATAATGGAAGCCATGATACGAAATACTAAAATATATATTTAGAGATTTGTTCATTCTGATTATGTAACTTAGTTTTTATGCATGAATCTACCTAGCCTGTGATACATCATGTAAATATAAATTACTGACACAAATTTTAAAATAATTGAATTAAAATTGTTGTTTCACGATAAAAATTATTACGAATTAAACAGGTAATAACTTTCCATTATTTACAAATAGACCATTAATAAAGGAAATAATTTTTGTTCATAAAAGACCAAATTGATTATTAATTACTTTTATTAAATTAAATATCGTTCTCAAAAATAAATGTATTAAATAGGCCTACTCATATCTTAGATATTGTTAAAAAAATGTTAATTGTTTTAAAATCCTTTAAATATTAATAAAGGTAAGAAAATTAATAAAGTTTAGTACTTAAAATATTATAATTTTGATATCAATATATGGGAAAATAGAATGTATAAAGATATTTGAAGTACAGTAATAATAATTATAATTGATACTTTTGATGGTTGATTGGATTTGGGGACGGATGAAACTTGAATATAAAAAAAAATCATAGCTCTCTTAGCCATGAATATTTCCATTGTAGATTTGCTTGAAGAAGCGTGGAATTTCAATAATCTTCATAATATTAAATATAATACTGCACTTTTATTAAAATCACTCCAAAACCTTACTAGGCAATAGAACAACTTTTGAAATAGTTGGATGCAACTTGGGCCAAACTTTTGATGATATTCTTTACGTAGAAAATCCATGACAAAAGATTAAAGTCAGGGTCAACACGATGTCAAAAATATAAATCTTGCTTATCCTTAAAAATGGTTCTATCCTCTTATTTTCCAGAACAATTTGAAAAAGATTTGAAAATGGAACTCATGATTAGAAACAATTAGGTGAACATATTTTACTGTTGAAAATGTACCTTGAAATCTTTGAAAACTGATTAAAAGAAAAATAAATAGTAGGAAATTAGAATATAAGAAAATAAACTTAAACGACAATTGATACTGGTTAAATAGTATAACTTTTTATTTTGATATCTTTCACTTTCAAATTGTATGTCGAAACAAATCATAATAAACTTTATTGTTAACTTTTCTCCACCTTACTGCTCTACGGAACTGTGGCGCCATGCCACTATATCTCATGGAGTGATATCTTAGCAGTCTGACTTCACTCTTTTTACAAGAATGCCGGAGAAAGCAAACCAAATAAATCGATCGTTTGATTTGATAAAATAATAATTGCAGAGCATAGGTGAGTAACAAAAATTATACATAATAATGCTTGAAAATGTATTGTCCAAATCTGGAATATACTAGAAAGTATAAATGTCCATGAATAATATTTAAATATAAAACTGTTAAAACATTGTGTAGTCTTGGTTCGATGACTGCACGATAACCTTGTGACGTTGGTGTCCTAACAAAGTAGTTCCAATAAGAAAATATGTAATTAAATATTAAGAAATATTAGGGGGCAAGGCGGTTTTCGTGCTCTCTAAAAGTATTTCTTACACTAGATAAATAATAATTGATTTTATATTGAAAAATGAATAAATTAGCGTTTAGAATAATATTTTTAGATTTGTGGCTAATTATAAATTGGATGCACTGTACGGGTGTTACATCACTGATCACTGATACATTGTTCTCGCGAAGCTGTTTCAGATTCATTGGAATATGTGCAAAACAATTTTCTTTCGATATTCCCCACATAAACGCATCGCATAAAATGAGGTCTTGGACCACAAGGTGGATAAGGAAAGTCTTCCCTCTTGACACAAGTCGATGTGGAAACAATTCCGCTAGCAGTGCTATGTTTTCATTACCTATGTGTGAGGTTTCTCCATCATGCTGAAAATCTTGCTTCTCAAAATCCAGATTATTCAGATCAAAAAATGTTTGTAAATCTGCATGAAATCTATAGATGATTTGCTCTCTATATATCCTAGCAGTTATATGTGTTGTGTTACCATTTTCATATGGAATGAAATAGGGCAAATGACACCATTGATGGAAAATGACACCCACACTGTTACCTTCTCAGAATGAAATGTTCTTTGCACTTTAGCGTCACGATTTTCCCAGGCTAAAAAACTAGTATTATTTTGTTACATGTCCATTGAGGAGAACATGGCAATCATCCGCCAACCACCTATCACCAATGTATTGTTAGTCCTCATAAAGTTTCGCTAACATACGTTCACAGAAATACAAGAGGTCACGGGAATCCGGAGGCCTCAAACTCATGAAGTACCTGTATGAGAGAGAAGTAAGTGCCAATATACTTAATCATATATATGGTGCATACTGGTGTATTATATAGATAATTCTTTCAACACACGTAGTATGATTTTCTTCGGAGATTGGAGAACTTTGTCCAAAACACTACCGACATTTTCTTTTGTTCTAATTCTTCGTGGCCTTCCAGATTGACCTTAATTATGATTAATCGCTGAACCAGGCATTCTGAAAATTTTCATCCAATTCAGTGTGGTTTTCTTGGGTCGTGCCGTTCTCTGAAACTATTCCTCAAACTAATTAGTAACAACTTCCAAGGATTCGCTATTATCACGTCCATCACCATAACTTCAAATGCAATGTTCCACAATCCCAAGAGCGTTATTCCACAGTCTACTGTGGCATTATTAATCAACGATTACTCATGATCAAGAAAGCAGGCATAGCGCGAATGAAGTTATGTATTAGAAATTCAGTTACAATATTTTTTCACCCACCATCCTCTAGTATCCTAATAAATTTAAAAATATTTCACATTAAATATTTCACCTAAATACTCAAATTGTTACTTAAACAATATTAAGATGATAATTAGTGAACCTGTACTGCCACTTCGGGCATGAAATATTACAATGAACTATGTCCTTAATCCCTCAATTCATGTTTCTACATTAAATATGTTTGCTTCTAAATGGCCGTCACAAATTATATATAAAAAAATCAGCTAGTACATTATTTTAATGTCTGCTTCAATTTTTTATAAAGAAATACAACTTGTTGGAAGATTGATGAGTGAGGCTCAGATGTACACATACCTAAGATCAGTAATTTTTCCTATTTTTACGAAAACATCCAAATTTTTAACTAAAACAAAAGTATACATTTCTATCTATATTTTTACGTACACTAAATTATTACCATTGACTACAATTATTATTTTAGTATGTAACAAATAATAGCTAATTTTATTACTTTTAAAAACTACTCAAATCAAACTGAATATAAAACTATTGAAAGATGGCCCTGAATACAAGACAAGCCAGGATGAGAAGGTGGTAAAGCAGTTGCATATAAAGCAAAGAGCCACGTGTTCGATTCCTATGACCAGCTTTAAGCGTTTTTTGTTGTTAGAAATGTAATAGACAGTAACAATGAAACATGATTTTATGTGTGCATATATGACAGCAGGCCAGATAATTATATAAACTTATTGGAAAAAAGTGGATTGGTCAGAAATCTATTGTGTGAAAGATGCAGCCTGCGGGCAGTACAATTGTGAACCCAGCCATAAACCCTACGACCACTGAAATCGATTTCATTAGAGTAATAGCTCGCTAATTTAAAATGTTTACACAGTTGGGCTACCGTCTGGAGTATATGAGTGATAGAAAGAGCCTTAAGGGAGGGTTAGAATATTATATCAAGGAGGACAAGATGGGTTAAAAAGAGTCAGGCAAGGTATCATTTCACTGGTTAGGATGTTATAGTTTTGGTATTTGGAATTTAGTCAGGCCACTGATATCTGCTCCCATGCTTGTATCATATTCACGCTGAATAGAAGTGATTGTCTTGAGATCCTTCGCATATGGTCCATCGGTGACCCAGAAGAATCCATACTGGGTGAGGATGTACTGTACCAAGTCGAGCATAAAGAATGGGACCACGTTAAGAATTTTTCGGTAATCTAGAAGTTTCAAACATATAAAGTTCGTCGTTTAGAAAGTCTGGGTGAGGAGGTTAAATATAATGAAGAAATACCAAAAATAATTGTACTAAATTGAGTATGGAGAGCAGATCACCTTGAAAAAACTTTGATTGAAGACTTAAATGAAAACTTTTCCCTGTTAAAAAAATTACCATACAAAGTGCGATCAAACAAGTCCCCAAACAAACTTAATAAACTCATGTAAGTCCTTCTAGTCCCTCTCCAAGCAAAATAGAATGGACCTTCTCAAGAATCTTATTCATACATTTAATATTCCTAACTTACTATCGTAAATATGAGGAAATCCATGACGACTATTAAGACGTGAAATATGAAAGAAACGTTAAGAAGAATACTATTAAACTTCATCATTAGATGATTAGATAAAATAATATTATTTACTTTGAGCATAGTGATAATATGTCAGCTTCTTTGCCTTTGTTTACACGTTAGCGCTAATATAAATAGCTGAGGAATTTTATATTATAATGATTTTTACTAATATCGAACGTATTTTTCTCTTCTTGAATAAGATATATCACACATGCTATTTATACAGGTGTTTATGGACTGATATGACTATAGAATTAAATTTAACAATCTATTTAATCAAATTAATAAATATTAGAAAGAGTATAGAATTAAATAATTTATTCATAGAAGCTGTATCAACACTAAATTAGTTGAAAATTGAATCTTTTGGCAGATGAGGCGTTTCGCCACACCATGATGTATATATAGAATTATTATTTCAACCATTAAAAAACTAACACTAATTACCAGGCTTACGTACCTATGCATGTTCATTAAACAAGATCATACAATATGTGATCAAGTTTTTATTAAGGGTTGAAACTCCATTTTTTTTGCTAGTTCATGAAGCTTTGTCACAAAGAGTATAAATACCAATTAACTTGGTTTGTTTTGATAAAATATGTCATTATTTAAATTAAAAGTGGATAGTTACCAAAGTATTAATACAGGTGGGTGTTAAATCCATTGAAATAAATGAAATGGCTCAGGAGGACATGCAACATACGAGTAGCTAATACATTACCGGAAATATGTTTAATTTAATAATCTTGCTTGTGCATAGATAAATAATACGCATTTTGTAAATATTTGTATACATGAAAACGTAGGAATGGAAGTAAATTTTGAGTTTATATAACATTTACAAATTCAGATTAAAATAATGATTATATGATTTAAATCTTACAACTAATTTGTTTCTCTACTTCCTTTTTCTACAATTAGTTAAACTTATTTTATTTTGTAGGGCTACAAAACAGGTAATTATTAATTCATTCAAAGTTGAGGGCTCATGATGACCAGAAAGTGCAAAAATAGACTATGAGAAAATCATGGGTATCACAATATGTGGTAAACGACTCTCGGTGCACACGGCGGGAATTAACCGTATAATACAGCTCACCCAGATCATAAGCTTTACGGTATTAAGGAGAAGAGGGTAAAAGGTAGGAACAACTAGTGTATTACAAATTTTATAAATTAGATTGATAACATTTACAAAGTAAATTTTAGAGCTTAGCTATTGCTATGTTTAAAATGTTTCATAATTTATAAGTCTTCTTTGGGTTATATCTTGTTTTAAATATAGTTTTTTACATTTATGTATTGATGCACATACCTTTGGTACTTTTTGTCGGTAATTTCTACTACTAATAATTGGTGAGTAATTATAATAAAAAAGAATAAATTTGCCATAAAAATATTTTTTAAACTTTGATATAATCATTAATATTGGAAGCCAAACAAGAAATACTGTTTTGTTAGAGCTTGATAGAATCAAAGCAAACTTTTGTATTTGTTATTGGATATGTTAATGCTTCTATTTTCTCTTAAACATTATTATTATTTTTTAGAACCATGTCTTATAACCTGTTAAGGTTGTACGTACGTACATACTATATACGAATTATGCTAATGAGTGAGGGATAAGAAAATCTGAATTTACTAGATGTGTGTACGAATTTTCATGCAGGGAATTTTGAAAGAAAGTATGGAAAATCCACCTTCAGCACGTTGAACCCCGTGTATTCGAACATATATTTTTCTGTCATCGAAAGTCTAGTATAACACGAGTTTTGCCTTAGACCATGCGGCAGCTAAAGCAGGTTAGATTATTACTCAGGACTCACTTACCCTTTAATGATATATGTATGTTTCAGGTGAAAAAAATCATAATAAGAATAAACATATTAATCTATAGGAATAAAATAAAATATACATTTAAAATGTTTAAGAAAATTTAAAAGCTTATTATGTTAACATATAGTACTGAAAGGAGTTGTGGTTGGATAAATATCCTAAATTCTGAGATTATAGGCCTATTAATATTATATTATATTTAAACATTCGTGCAGTAGGAATATAATAAACCACTAATGGGAAAGTTCTCTTTGTCTATATCAGAATTGTTATCGTTTAAATTAATTAATACCTTATGTATTAACATTATTCATACTATTCTTACAAAACTTGATCTTTCAACCCTTCAGACATATTGGCTTTAAATTAACAAAATGTTTTCTTTCTTGTGACATAATATGTTTGCATTAAGATTAATCACGATTATTAATCAAAACCAAATGGTAAATGTAGCGATTTGCTTTGGTCCAGGTGCTCTTTCTAATTACAAACCTATTCAAATATTTATGTTACTTGAAATCTACCTTCTGGTTGATTTTTCCTTACTAACTGTAATCAATGCACTACCCCTATATTTCCAGAATATTAAACATTTACTAAAACCCCTTCACTAAAGCAGGTATCCATTTCGTGACTATGTATTCTTCTTTAGAAATTTCCTATTTAATATCTACATGTAATGGATAAATGTATTAATACCAAATTCTAACTACGCATCATTGATTTTTATCTTGATTTAGTAAAGATATTATATTGAAAAGAAGAGCTTAAATTCCCAGGGTAAATAACTATTTAGTGAGCTAGGTACTTTAATGGTTACTTAATTTCCTGTGCCCACCTCTACATGAGATTACCTTATAAGCACTTAATATAATCCCTAACCATTAGACTACTTTACCGAATATATTTATAAAATAATGGCAACATCCCAAAGAATTACCCAACTTTTCAATGGAAGATAATAACAGTTTCAGAACTCTCAATTTCCCTCATAATCTTTCAAAATAAGATTCCTCCTAGTAATATATTGATTCCTTAAGTGAGAATAATATTATTCATGCGATAATCTAAATCCTAACTTCCACTGTAGCGTACTAAAGTAAATCCTTAGTACGTAATACAAGTTATAATATTTATCTGGCCCGATGACCCAACCCCCAGCAATAATATACCCATTTACTACATGTATTTATATAACTTTCATCCCTTTACTAATTTTATTTATATTAGACCTATAAGCTGTCTTCATCACTCTCATCTTTATCTGATCTGTCATCATTCTTCACGCCACGGCTGTTGGCTTGCTGCAAATTGGATCTCAGCTGATCTCCCGGTGTGAATGCTAATGCTGTTGTCATGTTGACACGAAAAGTGGGCCAGTAGAGTATCATCCTACGGATATTTACCCAGTGTCGGTGCAAATACAGGAAAGTGAAGCGCTGATGCATGCGCCTCTTGAGTGACGAAAGATGTAGCCCACCTAGCTTATTTGATCTGCGTGATGGATTGCATGCTAGAGGTCCAGCCCTGCTACGCGCTGATGATCAAACGTTTGTGTTTCTAGGCAAAGACTACAGTAAACAACGAGTTCTGATTGTATGTTGATGACCTCACCGAAGGAACCCCCTAAACTATATTCTTTCTTGGACACACGACTCTACATAGCCGAGTTTTGAACCAAAAGAAAACGCTCTTTTTATTAAAGCCATCTCCAAGTGAAGATCAACGTGTAGAACAGTACGACATGACTATGCTTTGGATTAAGAAATCCACGAATTGGCTATTAATACATGATACGTTAGTAAGGAGTCGTATTACCATGCATTTAGTTGTGCTACAAGAATGATAATATTTCTGATGTGTGAGGGTATTATTTTAATCCATTTAACTTGTTAAACGTGGGGATGTAGGGAACAATAGAAAAGGTATCTAACAGTTTTTTTCAGTTTTTATATCAAGTTATTTTTGTTAAAGTAAATCAAGAATTGCTTCTGTAACACCACCCTATTCTCCCGAGAATAAAGGCGGGTACACAAGATTTTAATTTAAATATAAAATACCAAAATCAACTAAACAATAATTGCAGAGGAGCCTATAGGACCGTCATATGACAAATAGGCCGTACTCCGTCATATAGGTCATTCTGTTTCCATGAACCCTCTCTACAGATATTATTTAGGAGACTCAAAATTTAGCCAATATCAGGGTAGAGGACGGGACATACTTCATTCAATTAGATCCTATACCGGATTACTATAAGAGAAGAGAAGCATTAACATAAGATATGAAATAATTATTTTGATAAAAAGCAGATAATTCATATTATAATAAAAAAAAGGTTAATATTAAACAATAAGATAAATTTATGAACATATGAACGTATTTGAAAATAAAGCCACCAACTTCAGTAACAAAACTAAAATCGTTTTGGGGGGGCAATCAATTTCTATGGTAAAGTTGTAACAGAGCTACATACTTTAACACATATCCTTTATAATCTTATAAGAGCGGGGGTTTATTTTAATTTCAATGAAGTTTGTGTCAAATCTTTTGAACAAATTAAGGAAACAATGTTATCTGACAAGGTACTTACCCTCTTTGACCCGAAGAAAAAATAATCCTCTCTACTTTTGACAGCCCTTACGCCTTAGGTGCAGTATTATCCCATCGCATGAGTGATGGCACAGAAAGGTCAATTGCCTTTGCTAGTTGGACCTTGGGCCCGAGGGACAAATGTGGACTCAAGTAGGAGAAGAAGAATCATGTGTCATTATATTTGGCTTGAAAAAGTTGTTTGCCTATCTCTTTGGCCATCGATTCATCTTGATAACAGATAATCGTGCGTTAGTCCCCATATTTGGATCACAAAGGGTCTTCCAGATCTGTTTGCTCTACGACTCCAGAGGTATGATATATTTCTTAAAGCATTCAATTATTATTATATTCAATACCGTCCAGGTGCGGAGCACGGGAACGGAGACTGTTTGTCACGTCTACCTCTGCAAGGTCAATCAGATGAATTTGACAGGGATTTATAAGTTTTTAGTTTAGGCGAAATCAATGTACTACCAGTTACTGAAAATGAAATAATTAAAAGCTTGAACAATGTAAAGGAAGCTGTGAACTCATACAAGCACACAAAACGGGGGTTACTTTAAAGCCCATGAATTTTTGGGGACGCCCGCAGCATGAATATTCATTGTTTCTTGATTGTCTTTTCTGGGGCCAGCTGGTGTACATACCCAAATGCCTAAGATCTATATTATTAGAAGAGCTACATGAGGGGCACATGGGAGTGGCTAAGAGCAAAGCATTGGCACGAATTTGTGTGTGGTGGCCAAAAATTGATTCGGATATTGATAAAGGGATTTCAAACAGTATTTCGTGCCAACAGATGAAAAACAACCCAGACAAGATATCCCACCACAAGTGGCAATGCCCTTCATCACCCACAGAAAGGCTCATTTTAGATATTGCATGTCCTCTCAAATGCATGTATTTTCTTATTATTGTTGATACTTTCAGCAGGTGGTTTGATGTTCACACTATACAAAATCTAACTTCTACAACAACAATTAAGCCAATGAACTTTCTTTTTCAAATTTTGGTTTCCCCCACGTCATCATAACAGATAATGGCCCTAAATTTGCCAGCTCATAATTCTCAAACATCTGTTCCGAGTTATGAATAAAAAAAATTGATTGCACCATATCATGCCGCTTCCAATGGTTTAGAGGAGAGGAAAGTGCAGACTTTTAAAGCCCATCTCAAAGCTGCCATACTGATTGGAAGCAATATTAGTGATGCTATAACTAAATTACTGAAAGCCTATAGGAGTACTCCCCACTCCATCACAGGACGATCTCCTCCATCTCTCTTTTTGGGACGTAAGCTAATGAGCCGTATGTATTTAGTAAAGCTCTTAGGTCCACTAGCTCTTCAGCGTTGTTCCCAAGTGCCTGTGGATGTTCTAAGAATTTTAAAGGAAGGGTCAAACGTCGCTTTCCGTTCCTACAGAAACCCAGAGAAAAAGGGGATGTTGGTATTTGCCAAAGAAAAAAAAGATGTTTTACATTATTTAATAAAACAAAGGGATACCACCTACTTTCGCCATGTGGATAAGATGAGGCCAGTGGGGGAGGAAATTAATTGACAAAATGTGAACACAAATGTTAGCCAGAATCCAAGCTCAACACCAAGACCATCTAGGAAGTCAATAGCAGTTAAGCCATCTGAACCCCTATTGCTATCAGCACCATCCACTTCGCCCAGGGGTCAGTTTGAATCACCTACTCAAGAGAAGAGAACCAGCCCTCCTCATGAAGAATATAACCCAGGATCAAGCCTTTGGACCTACTCCAGGTGATGAGGCAGTCCATAAATGAAGGGTCAGCCTCAAGAGGTATGCCAGCCCGAATGACCTTTATTACGAGTGGCTGCGTAGTTAAGAAAACTGCAAGGCTCAACCTCTGAAGAGAAGAAGTTTTGTGAACGTATTTTTTTCTCTCTCAAGGTATTCAGTTCAAGTAATGTCAAGTTTTCTTCCATTAATTGGGGGGGGGGGGGNGGGGTGGGGGGGGGGGGAGTATTCAGACTAAGGGGGGAGGACTCTTATGAATATGTGAAAATATGTTGTGGAGTGATTTGATCACTGGGTCATACGACGAAGTGGTAAAGTTCACATTGGTATTAGTCAGATGTGATGGTCATTCAGGAAAGTGAAGTTGAACGGTATACGTTACGGAGTATCAAATTAGAATATATCAGTTTCCAAGCTTGTATCATGTATAACGTAGTTTCGAGTAATGGTCTAGAATATAACAATAACAATAATAACACAGATCTGATTTTCCAATGATTTCATACAAAGACCACTCTAAATAGTTTATAGAGAAATTATAATTTTAAAAATGTCTGGAGATAGACAACTCCAATTTTTTTATAGAAAAGTATAGTGTTAACAATATAATTCAGATGAGGGTTATATAAATGTATTCTAGGAGATTAATATTTTCAAAACTTCGCATAGGGTCCCCAAGCCTCTTCATCTAGCTTTGGGGTCAAATATTCTGAAAAACCCTTTTTTATTTGCTAAACTATTTCATTCCTCCCTTTATACAAATAAGGTTTAACACCACTTAAGTCAAGTAGAACAAAGCTAGGGTGGACACGTGCTCTCCCCGTGGTATTGGGCCCGATTGTAGCTTTTGACAGGCCTGGTTAAATGTGTGGTATAAGATTTCCCAAACTAAAATTAACACCTACTTATCGGAGTGGGAGATAATTTAATTTGGGCAGGCAGATTAGAGAACAACTCCAAATAACCATTAAAATGTGATTATTCTTAATTTATAAAATGGGACGCTGAGATAAAGAGGGAGAGAATTTAAAAAGAGAGAGAGAGAGAAAAATAGTTTTAATATATAATCTAAATTTGGAAGGAATCTAGAAGGTAAATACAGAAAATCAACAAAGTATTCAAATTTGAAACTTCCAGATGTTAAGTTTGAATAAATATTAAAGAGGGGCGAATGGCTTAACGTTTCAAAAATTGATAAAAATATTTAATTCTCTACGTAAAAATCTTGTATTCGGCAAGAAAACACAAAGGCCCCCTCCAACTAACCATTAAAAGTCCATACATTCTAGATTTTATAATGGTACTCCAAAAATTATCGCAATGTGCGGGAAGGGGAGTGTTAAGAAAACAAAACCTTTTAGGTGAAGTACCAATTTTAAATCGACCAGGAATGTAGAGGAATCACTCCAAAATCAGATAATTGTTATTGTTTTATATTTCTTAGTGGATTATCCCTAAATGTATGAATGTATACTATAGGTCTATAGTGGTTATAAAAATACTTTATGGTGATTCATCAGATAATATAGAAATTTTGTTTGCTTACGAAAGACATTTCTATACAAACAAATAATTAAGACAAAAAGTGTATGATTTTTTGTATTCATAAGTTTAAAACTAAATATCAAATAATTATTTTATTCATTTACGCACAGAGCGAGAACTCTATACATTAGAATATTTGTTTCTTACCATAACAAGCACCTTATTACTACTTGAAAAATAAAATATGTTAACTAGCATTATATGTAATTTATAATTAATTTGTTGTCACTGTCTGAAAACATAAGCTAAAAAGAAATACCACTTTGTAGATTACTAGACAAAAAAAAAATTAATATATAGGTTTGTTATTTTATATTATGTATTTGAAAAATAATATAACCAATATGAATATTTTCTTTTGGCATATTTATATGGGTTAGTATTATCTTGAAAAACAATTTGTTGAAAACTAAATAAGAATAGAAAACAACTTTACTGAAATACAAAAAATAAAAACGTTGAACATTTCATTTAAATAACTAAGTATAAAACCAACTTGACGGATTCTTTTGAAAACTCTCCATCAAATTTGTAGCATAATATATCAACCTTTTTAATTCTTTCCCTACGGGAATATAAATAGCCTATATTTTATTCAATCGTGATATTTTTTATCCGTTTATCATATTATTAGTTTGTTTGAAAGATAAAAGAACAAAACAATCTGTAGTCTTTTATAGATGTCATACGTGAAATTTGAGCAGCAGGATAGAAATAACAAAGAGAGAAAGAGAGTTTATTAGGGAGGAAGGGAGTCTCTGGGGCGCGATATTGGTAATGTGGGTTCATTGGGGAAGTAAGTTAATAAAAGAAGAGGGAGAACCCATCAGCTTCACCAAATTGTATAGGTGTTAAACAGTGTAGATTTGGCTAGCGAGAACGAGTAACAAGGAAAATCTTTTCAGTGGAAAAACTATTTATATCTTTTAAATTGTGTGCGTAGAATATCACCAAACTTCGGAACACACGCACACACATGCAGATAACATACATTTATATATTATAAATATAAACATACATGCGTATGAATATATATATATACGTGTATATGTTTGTATATATGTATATTTATGTTTGTTTTTATGTGTACACATAGGTATATTTATGTATTTATGTATATTTTGTATACATATATATTCATAACTATACATATACACTTACATTCACATATATATATAGTTTTATACATAGCATATATGAAACTACATACACTTATAATTTTTAATAGTTATATATTTATCTATATCATATATATATACATATATATACACAAAGTGTATTTTAAATGGTGTAAAATATTAAGGGGTGTATTCCCATCGACCAAAACCTAGGGAAAGTTAATATAAAAAGCTTATTTTTAAGGGTATTAAAGTTTTTCCTCAAAGATTGAATGGTAGCGGAGGATCCAATGAATGGCATTCTCAATCACCAGATTTGAACCCAATGGATTTTTATCACTGGGGATATTTGATGTAAATTTATAACTCAAATCCTGTGCCTGGTTTTGAGATTTTAAAAGAGCGTATCTTAAATGAATGTGAGCAAATACGTTAAAACTCAAGGTGTAGTCAATAGGGTACGACAAAGTATCAAAGCAGTCTTGGAGAATGCATAGAAACTAGACACAAATTTTAACAATTACTATAGCAAAATGTTCAGTAGCATGAGATAATTGAATTATAAGGATTTTCACATGGTAGACTCAAATATATCCGCCTTACTGGTCACACGAGCTACGGTATCAATTTCTTCTGGTTTGGTTTACGGAGACTAGTATGTCAGGATGCCAATGTTTATTTAGAGTAGTCTATCTATTTTGATTTTATTGTCTCCTTTCAAGCCATTTCGGATTATTTTTTATATATAACAATTTCCTCATTTGTGTGACCACTTGAATGGTTTGTAAGATGTGGTTCTCTGTATATACACCATGTATAGTAATAATAATAATAATTATTATTATTATTATTGTTAATAATAAATTTCTACATTTATTGGGAAGTTAAGGCTACCACATTTTCTTACATTTAACTACGACAATTAAAATGAAGTTTAACAGAATGATATATATACATTAAGCCCACAAATAATTAAATAGATAAACTATAGCTAAAGAACACATGGATTACATAATATGAGAACTAGAATTCAATTGTATACAAACAAACATATGGTATACCTATACATATAGATTATATATATATATAAACATTTATATACATATATATTATATACTGATATATTATATATACATATTATATACTGATATATTATATATATTATATACTGATATATTATATATATATTATATACTGATATATAATATATATATTATATACTGATATATTATATATATATTATATACTGATATATTATATATATTATATACTCTATAAATTATATACACATATATTTCTATGTACCCTAGACATGATCTCTGTGAATAAATAAGGTGTAAATAAACCATATAGAGTATATTGAATACTAAATTTGTACCAAAATAACTTAATAAACGTTTTTACAAAGGTAGTTTCAAAACGTGACTTGTCGTAACGTCTAAAGCTGTATACACTTTTTTTTTCAATAACTTTTAAATAAAAAATTTCTAGTTTGAGTTATTTTTAAAATTCTACTTTTGCAATCTAAATATATATTCTATTTGACTATTTGAAAAAATAAATGATTTTCCGCTAAATAAACTTCAAAAACTACGCCAATTATAAAAACTATATTTATCTTATGACCCTATCAGTGAATCTTCATTTATCCTTCTTTTAATATCTACAGTGTTTGAGATTTCATGATTAAATAAATATCTTTAGAAATATTAGACTGACACGTAATTTTGGCTCTAGTTTTCTCTATATTCAACACAATTATTACAATTTTAAAATACTATTATGATACTTCCATCAAAATTTCATTGTGAAATCCAGGAAAACTTTTCAATGATTCTGTATCTAAGGCAGTATCCAAGTAAGTTCGATTTAAACTAGAGAGCTAAGTTTAACCGATTGGAACGAGATTTTTTAAATTGTAGAGAATTTTAATGTAAATATTTTAAGTTAATGATATATGTATTAGAGATAGGCTAATTAATAACTCTAAAAAATAATATGATTGATTGTTTTCCAAAGATAATTTTAAAAACAGGTAAACGATGATTATTCTGTTTGAATATAATATATTATTTATTTTCAACTTTCTGAAAGTGCCTGGAATTGCATGGCTATGAAACGAATCACTACTATACAGTATATATATAAAACATAACATATTAATAGTGCACACATTTTTAATATTAAAAACCAGTGATCACGTAATTAAGTCAACAGGCTTGAAATATAGCATATGCCGCTTCAGTGACCGAACGGTCCGAGGCATCACTCTTGTGTTAGACTAACATGCTTATGACGGGGAGATCAGTGTTTCAAACCTTGGTCAAGTCTACTGAGGGTGCTTTCTTACTAAATGGCTTACCTCTCTCTTTCCATGCAAATGCTGATAGATTACCTATAAATTCTTTCTTCCTCAACCCCACCTTATTAGAATAAATATAATTTTATATATTTTAAAAGTTTAAACTTTTACTTTCCCCAATGGTGCGTATGCAAAGTTTAGGCTTTTTAGGTGTATTTGTTTTGAAGTTAATAAGTCTTGATAATCAGACCGGAAAATACACTGTAATAATCAAAATTCAAAATCAATGCATTAATTTCTTCCTTAAGTAATTTTGACACTTTTGAGATATGGCTGTTCCTAGATTTTAGAATTACTGGAACTGGTGACTTGGTTTAAGTTGCCAGGGATGAAATATGTGTAAAAACACTAATTAGAGTTATCCTAATAACGTATGCTGAAACCAACTTTCCGCTTTCTGTATTTCTTACTATTATAATTACAGGAGTCCGTGGTCAAAATTTTTAATGTATCATTCTTTAGATAGATATAAATATTCTAAGAAATACACGTTTACGTTGGTTTCCGTGAAAGTGAAATTTTTAGCTTTCCCGTGATTTAACACGTTTATTTATATACTTGCAAATATAGAAGAAATTATTGCACAAAACTCAAACAGGTGGTATTTTTCAGTGCCAAAAAAACAATAAAAATTAACAAAATATGAAAAAAACAACCTTAATTTCTTTAAAAAAAGCAAGTCCGTTCACGTTTGAGCTTGTTAATTTCCTTGATCCTAGAGATACCTAACGCCATAAGTCACGCAGTATGGGCTGTAATGATATATAAAAGTAATGGTTAAAAAATCTATCTTCATGCAAGTTTCCAGATTTCTGTTAAAGTTCGAGCTTATATATGTTTCTTTTTTAGATTTTGGAGATATTGACACGACTAGTCACGCAGTTTAATACATGAAATTCGTAATATAGGCCAATGTGGAAATTAAAAATGAGCCCGAAGTGTACAGTGTTCTTATGTGAGTCACGTACTTAAACTTATGATAAATTTAATTTTCCTACTTTGAATTTTTTGAACAGCGGTCAAGCGGTCCAAGGGTGTAAAGTAAAGAACATTTAAAAGGAAAACAAAACATCTTATTTTCTCAGAGTGATGTCACCCTAAATACTTACACTTAAGCTCAGTTTCATATTTCTATATTTGTTTGGTTTTGGAGCTTACTAAGTATGCTCGAAATGGATGTAAAAATAGAAATAACTCTGTTAAAATGGTTGATTTAAAATCTAATAATAATCCCTAAGGGTAAATTATTAGGCTTTCCTTAGCACATATTCAAAGTATCCGATTTCTAGGTTTTTTATTCCGGGGCCACTTACAATTGTGGTCATTTGATTTGGGATTTTTTTTGTGACTTTCTTCGTCACCACGTCTCACTACTCTTCAGGTCACGTTCATATACCTAAACTAATTTCACTAATGTATTATCAATAAATAAGTTGAATTTAGATTAAGTGTAGGATCATTTGAATGGAGGGAAGGTGCAAAAAACCTTACAAAAAATACAATCCTTAAACTTTCTTAGAATTACAATACTGACATCTTCGTAATCAGCAATCTAGTATATTTAAAAAAAACCTTAAACAATTTGACCACTGAAGCCAAAGTTTACATAGATATATAGTTCATAATTTATAATATTAAAAATTGAATATTTTCCAGGTGTACACCCTAAGGTTTCCTTACCATGTAAGCCGTGTAAAGTTTCAACTCAAGTTTAATGGCTAGCCTAAGAGCTCCCATAAAAGCTGTTTGAACAGTCTAAGGCGTTAATACTTCAATAGTTTAAAATAAATCTTATTGTTAGCCCCTCGGGTTTCCTAAAATAACTTTGCAAAGTTTCATCTCTCTAGTTTTCTTGGTTTTGGAGCTCTAATACCTACATACACACACACACATATATACAAATACACAACTCATCTTATTTATTTGATAGCGTTTATTAAGTTCATATCTAACTTCATTACAAAGGGAAAATATCAAATTCATATCCCAAGAGAAACTAAAGATTAAATTTAAGACTTAAATCACATATTAGTATTTAAATCAGTAACCAACTTGTGTTTGTTCAGTAAATAAAATTACACAATTAATTGTACAAATCTTTATTTAAATTTATCTTACACTTACATGGATAACTATGTATAAAAACAAAAGGAAGCTAGACTCCATAGTAGCTATTATTTAGGAACAAAAGATATGTAACAATTTTTTTGTGTTTCGTATATATAGGCCTACAGTTTATATATATATATATATATATATATATTTATTTTTTGCCAATCTAATGCCTCAAACTATTTCAACATGTGTTCGTAGAACTCAGAGCTAGATAAATTTAACTTTAAATAGTATTACGTATTTAGTGAAATATTAGGGTGCATCCTGGCTGTATATTTTAAATCATATGTAGACTGATGCCTTGTACCTTTAGGAGTCATTGGCGGATAATTTTGTTGTATTGAAAATAAAGACAAATACGTAGGAATAAATGTTTCACTAATTAGGATACAAATTCACCAGCGGCTTTATTCTTTCTCCTTTTCATTATTTACTTAAAGTAACAATATTGATCTAATTCTTAAATATTTATTTCATACTATCTATAAAAATAATAAGTTTGAAGCTAAGTGTTGATTTATATAAAATAGCCAAAAAAATATGCCTTATAATCTTATTTATATTACACATCTGCTTGAAAAGTTTCCAGCCACTTGTTGGGTATGTTTGGAGCATAAACCTCTCCCACATATCCTTTCTACCCACCACCATTCCTCATCCACAATTACTCAGTCTTATCCTCTCTCCTACACACTTCTCTGCACTCCCTTCAGACACAGGTTCCTTGGTCTTTCTCTTAGTCTCTGCCCCCCACATCAATATCTAACATCTTCTCTGGTATCTTCCCTTCCTCTATTCTCTTACCATGACCATAACCCCTTACTCGCACATTCTGAATTCTGTCTATCATAGACTCCTCTTAAACCTTTCCTCTCACTCTTTCATTTCTAATCCTATCCAATCTGGTCACTCCACCTGTACATCTCAGTAATTTCTTTTTACAAACCTGAATTCTGCTTCCATCCAGATCCGTCATTACCCATGTTCCTACTGCGTATGTCAATATTGATACATAGTATTTCTTGTAGATCATTCATTTTCTCTTCCTCGGCACATACATGCTCCAAATTATACTTCTAAAACTTCCGAAAAAATAACTTCTTCCTGACTCTCTCCATATCTGATTTTTCTTCTGTTTCTTCCACATTTTCTATCACACTCCCCAGGTATGTAAAGCTTTACACTATCTTCATCTTCTCCACTCCTACTGTACACAAATAGTGCAACTTTCTCTCTTCCTTAACGTAATCAGCATCTCAATCTTCCTTAATTAACCCTCATTAAATACATATCCACCTTTCATACCATGCATCCAACTGCTCCTGAGCTTCCTTCACTTCCTTGGCCATACTATTAGGTCATCTGCAAACAAATATTTTAATCGTGTTAATAAATAGAAATACTAAGCCAATAATGGTTTATTTTGATAATATTCGATTGTATATTTATATCAGTTTTTTACAATGATAAACTACCTGAAGTTACTTGGATTCTAGGCACATATAATAGGCCTTGTTTTTGTTAGATTTGAGAAAATGGTTCTCTATCAATAATATATTTTAATTATGTATTAGAAATTAAACTTGATATTAAATAATATTTTTTTAAAGAATATAGACGACTTCTGTTTGTTGTTGATACGAGTGAAACAGCTGCTCAACATGTTCATGCATAGGAGGAGGAATAATTTATCGACAGCCAGATGGTTTACAAATATCACGATAAAAATTTATAAGCATGTCCTAAGTTACTGGGTTAGTGCATTTCGAAAACAAAATGCTTAGAAAGAAAAATGTCCTTAGTCATATTTCAGTGATCTCTTTCATTTAGATATATTTATATAAACATTAAAATATAAATTGTGTTACATTCCTGTGAACGATTATCATCCATTAAAATGAAAAAATAATAACTTTGTTAATTGTTTTTTCTTCGCTTTTCACTATCCATTTGAGATACACGTAGATGTGTAAAAATGAAGAATGTAGAATTTAAAGAATATGCTGACAAATTTTCTTAAATGGAGAGTGAAAAATCGTTTGGGGTACAACCTTTAGTAGTTTGGAGCAGGATTCAAACCATAAACTCCCATTCAAGGGCAAACCAGTATAATGTGATAGTAACGCATTTTATTAGTGGTTTAATACTCAAACCAGCCCATGAGCCAAATTCACAAACTGAGTTCTGTTTGCGGTACTGAATATATTTAATATACATTCCATACTTTTGTTTTAGCATCACGTCTTACTACCCTTCTGCACAATCCCCATTTTAGTAGATAAGAGACGGGAAAGATAAAATTTAGAGGAAGTTTAACCGCATTTGAGTTGATGTACAGTAGAACAAAATCATAAGAAAAATACACTTTCTCACCCCATATCACCTGTACAACTTCTATCTAAACGTACATTGTACAATACTTATTCCAATCATATGATAAGAATGAGGAGCACCCTCTCTCGCCCCGTATCACCTACAGCCTCTAAGTATATGTACATTGTACAGTAGTTATTCTAGTGATATAAGTATGCGAAAGGATTAATTTAGAGAAATAATACCCATATCTGTGCGTAAGCAGCGTGTAAAACATTTAATTAAATTACATCTATGTCAAACTCCTTTGAAGTTGATTGGGAAGCAATTTTCTGACTCAGCCCTTTTGGTATGCTATACTTCTTACATGATTGCAAAGCAGATTGTATAGTTATGACTAATTCCTAAGTTATAAAAGCCCTTAAATCCATACATTATTTCTTAACTGTTGGGAAAAAGGTGTGTGTGTGTGTGTGTGTGTGTGGAGGGGGGGGGGTTATGTCTTTTAATTCGTTTTGCATTGCCAAATGGTTTGATTTATTAAACTAATTTTATAATTCTGTTATGTTTTCTGATAAAGTTAATTAACCTTACATACCTGGGATGGTTAATAATTAATAAAGAGTTTTGATCAAAAAAATTACCATGAAAAATTGTGGTTTATTAAAATTCACGATGATTTATCACCAATTACTAATAATTAAATACGTTTTTATGTTGTTTATTTGTCAAACCCGTCATTTTACTAATTCAGCTCTTAAAACTAAAATAATTATTAAAATTGCCATTTCGTGGGCCAAAATTAAATTAATATAAGATTGATAAAGTTTAACTAACTGTAAAATAAGGTGAAACAATTTATTTATTTAAGATTTAAAAAAACACTTAATGAAATTGCTGCTATTTTAGGTTTAGAATAAAAATCTCTACACACGAGCTTAAAACAAAGTGTTTGTTTGTATGTAGGTCATTCTGCTATTATTATTATTATTATTATTATTACGGTATTTTACTGTTGTAGGCTCGTTGGCATGAGTGGGTCATTAGCGCCTTCTAACCCAATGAATAAAAAATCATGTAAGATTGTGGATAAAAACCTCTGGAACTTCTTAACCGATTGGAGTGCAGTTTTTTATATTTCCTAAGATATGTGTAAGGGTAGTATTTGGCATACATACATACATATATATATATATATATACATATATATATATATACATGTATAAGGGGTGTTCATTTGTAAACTTTCCACCAAAATATATTGAAAACAATGCATCGCGGAAAAAAGTTTTTTGGCTCCGAGGAGGAATTAAGGTGGTAAGGCCTCCTAGGGTGGCATTGCAAAGATGGCGTTAAGGTCACATACATTCATTTAAATGAGATTAACTATTTTTTGTTACATCCTCCTGTAGATAATATTGTGCCATTTTCTAAGTGATTGTTTTAAGCTTTTTAAAGTAAAATAAAATAATCCATAAGGGGAGCACATCTTATGTTTCCTTGAGTATAAAATATATTCAAATTTAATCTCGCTATTTCCTTGGTTTTTTAGCTAACCATGGTAGTAGTCACGTAGTCTTAGGTGTAAGGCCATATTAATATATGTAGAGATATTTTTTTTAAAGTGCCTGTTTAACTTTCACAAGTTTCCCTTAGTACATGTGCTAAGCTATTCTCTTTCTATGTTTATTGTTTTTTATTCATTCACCCACATATATAATCACATTCACAATAAAGTACAGATAGTAAATTCAAATTACACATTACAATAAATCTACATACACACAATTGCATGCCAAAACTAGGCTACACAATTGTAGTGGTCAAGTTGTCGTGTGTGTTAGTCTCACAAAAGTGTTTATAGGTTAATAATAATAATAACATCTCTAAATTTCACACTGATAGTTCGATTATGAGAATGCAAAGTGTCAGATTTTTTATATTTTAAAGTAACTCGCACTGGCAGCTAGAACTCCCAAGGCGTTAGGGTCTTAATATAGGTAAAAGTATTTTTTTAATACACCTTAGACGCACATCTTCAGGCGTGCCTAAGTTCCTCTGCAAAGTTTATTGGTTTCAGTGTTATCACACAAATTTTTTGTATGAAAGATTTTATTTGATTACTTTATTTAGACATATGCATGACCTGCTGCTGTCAAGATTTCCCAGCCTAACATAACTGAAACTTAAATTTGTTAAAATTGGGAAGTTTAGGTTTGGTTAGGTTGGGCTAACTTGTTATAAAATTATATTTGTGCCATTTAATTGTAGTAAGTAAGAGTGGATGAAGCTCGAATTAAGTAAATTAAATATTAATTTTAATTGATAAATTACAAAAGTCTTTAAATACTTTTTTGTTGTTGTGAATACTGTAAAGTTTTTCGGTATCAGTGTCCCCGGATTTAATCTGTCAACGTATTTTATCCTTACGTCAGTTGAGCTTAGCACCCTGTAAAAAGCCACGTAAAATTGGCCATAGTCGAAAACTGTCTTGGGCAGAGAAATGCAATTTATGAAGTTATTACTTCATAATGACCATTGCTATTTAAACTGGAAACTACCTCCATCTTAAAATAAAAGGGATGTAAGTGTCTACAGGTGCCAACACAGTTTTAGATACAAAGCGCACATTCCTTAGGGACGAACCCGTTAGAATTGTTTCTTAGTATAGATTTGCATCAAATTTCGTAACTGCTAGGTGAGTTCTATAGTATAGGCCCTGTTTAGAACGATACACATATAAACTAACAATCAAACATTGGTTCTATTAAATGGGTTATGTCATTTATTACTCTGCAATTAATTAGAATAGATACAAATAAACCAAAACCTAAACATACACATATTTTATTATAATTTAAAATTCCTCTTTGTATTAGAGATTGGATTTTATATTCTAGGTTCTTCCTGCTTTTGACATGCAAATAGCATGTCAACGAAATACATTATTAAATTAATTACGTTTTTATTTTGATAAATTTTATTTTTATCAGTTTATCTATAGTTTAAACTACCTTTTGTTGATTGTTTAATATTCAGATAAGTATGCAGATCGTGTTTTTTTAACAAAGTAAACTTAACACATAGGTAAAGTCCAACATTTCTGTTTGATTTGATCATACATTCATATGGATACATTTTTAGACAAATAGAATGTGAATTTATTATCAAATCAATCAAAAGGTTTGAACTTTATCTATGTATAAGCTTAAATTGTTAAAGAAACAAGATATGCATAATTATCTGAATACTAAACAACAGACAAAAATAAAAAGTAGCTATTTGGATTTAAGTTTGAAAGGTATAATATAATTAGCTTTGAGATTTCAGTTGATTTGGTGATCAAGTAAGACTTTATTCAATAGTAAATTACAACGATCGATTGCGTGGTTTAAGAAAGAATATTTTTAAAAACATCAATTTTATTTTATTTCAATAGAAAAATATAGCCTACATGTAAAGCAGATGTATAAGTTATACTCATGCAATATTTTAGTACAATCGGTAAAAAGGTGTATGAATGATTGAGAAACAAACAGAAAAACAGATAGACAATATTTGATTTTTTATTTATTAGTAGGATGTTTGTTTCTATCATAAGACACTTATTGCTAAGAAGGTTTTTTATTGGTTTGTTAATTATCCTAAGCCCCTTTTTGCAAGGGACACTTACAAATAAGATGTGTACATTAAATTTAATATATTTTAATTGTTACAAATCTGAGACGCAAATTTGTCTATATTAATAGTCAGATATTTTTACGCTGCTTCGTTTGATGATGAGAGAGATACCGTGGAGGTTTATAGCTTAGCCTGCTCCTCAAATAATAAATAAAACAGAAAAATTTCCATCTAGTTCTGATGAGTACTTTCTTAGTTTACTGGCAACAAACAAACATATTGAAAATTTAATGTAGTGGCAGATTTTAGTTTTATTATATGTAAAGAATTAAAAGTGTTTGTAAAAAAGGATTTTTAAAAATAAACGCCTGATTCTCCTTCAAATCTATATCATCTATGAATACAAGAAATATGTCTGCTAATACGTGAAAAGTATGCCTCACATATGATAGAGACTATGCTAGGGTTTTCAGATAAGAGGAATTTGGCTGAGACCAATGCTTTGAAACATTATTTGCGTGGGATTAAACAAAATAATTTTAAACCCTTAAAAGTATTTATTTATGAAAAATTAAAGCATGGAATATTTTGAATAAAGACGGAAAAAAATGTTTACAATTTTGTTAACTTCTTAAAAAGCTTACTAAATAGTGGCAATAATTATTGAATGTACTCCTAGTTCTTCCACTAATAGATTCCAAATCATGCATTTTTATGTATAAATCCATCTGCCTAAATAGTAATTAGTATTTTTATAATGACCCCCAAAAACATATATAAATTTAACAAATTATAAAAGAAGTAGCTAGGTTTAATTCATAGGTTGATTTTGGTCTGAAAAACCCGTTTACCTCATACACTAGTACAAACAATAGTCAAGTAACCACCCACCGACATTACTAAATAAAATTCTTAGTTAATTATACAATAACCAAATGTCGAGTAAAAATTCCAAAATTTAATTAGATGCTCAATTACAGTTGGGTAAAAAATTGATTAAAATACCGGGAAAGATTTTGAGCATTAAGTTATAGGATGTAGTTACTACTAACCAAGTGTCGCATTAGACTATTTCGATTGTGCTTCATTATAGAGATAAAATCACTGAAAGGTGATATTATATATTATTATAATTATTATTTAATTTCAAATAGTTCCTAAAATAGTGAAAGTATATAAAAATATTAATTATTGTCACATAATATGTAACAAAAACACATTTACCACATTCATTTAAACATAAGTAAAGCTATGTTTAATTTGGATTTTACGTACTTACAAAACCGTAGTAAATTGAAATGAATATTTACTTTTATGTTATATTTAACACAACTGGATCTTCCAAAACTGATTACTATATCTGTAATATTCAATACAAATCATGAGTGGAATTCTGGTGAAATTAATGATAAATTCGAAATCTTTCACCGCGTATAAAGTAATAGTAATATATTTGATTTCAAAAAGAATTCTTATTCAAATAAACCTACTAAAATTTTATTATCTTCTATATTTTAATATATACAGGTGGTGGTATGTATTTAGAACCTAGTTATTAATATTGTATATATATATATATATATATATAAATTATTTATTTAAATCAAACATTCTGGCTGTATATTCTTTATAATCTCAATGGGATGATATAGATAACATATGTGTATACGTGTGAGCTTATATATAAAGAGTGAAGTAATTAATCCACTCATACATCCATAGTATCACCTCAACTAAAATCCCCTCTAACCATTCAACCAGCTCCCTTCCCTCAACCACCTCGGTAACATTTCCCCTATCACCTCACCAATATGAATTTGTTCCCTTTGTGAATCAGAAAATAATCTACATATCCTATTCTGGTATTAGTCTTTTTCTATTTAATTAACAAACATTAATTTAAATACATATGGACAGTACCATGTGGGATATATTAAAACAAAAACATATCTTAAAGGATAAAAACTAAATCACAGTTACATACATTCAATAAATGCAAGAAAAAAATATATAACTATTTCTGTGATTATGTCAAGAAATATAATAGTTTTTAGTATTTAAGTTAATGTTACACATTTTAAATATTTTCTTGCCCAAAGATTTTTTTATTTTCTCAAAGGCATTAAAATGAACTATGACCTATAAACTGTATATTTTAAGCTTATGATTCCATACTATTCATAATCCTCTTGTTGATTCATAACTTCATGGCATTAATACTTGAATTATATTTTTGCTAATAATAAATATTTTCTCATAATTAATTATACTATTATTATATACAATAGTAAGACACTTTGTCGAT
>CABFOW010006658.1:7870-30135 GCA_902141385.1 Timema californicum
GGTGGTGGTGGTGGTGGTGGTGGTGGCGGTGGTGGCTGTGGTGGTGGTGTTTTGTCTTACGACAGGTTCATACATTTTATCAGTGAACCTAGACCGCCAAAGCACCCTGTCCTCTGCCTCCTCCCTGAGCTCCCAGAAATTTCTTCTCTCCTGCAAGTCATCTAATATTTGAATCCTCTTACTTCCCTTAGCCCTTCCTTGTATGACGCTGTACAGAAGACAGTTCCTCCTAAATATGTGTCCGATACAGTTTGCTTTGCACCGAAGAATCATCCAAAATGGTTCTCTTCTCATCCACTCTTCTTAGGACTTCTTCATTTGTCACCAACTGATCTTCTCAAGTCTTTATAATATATACTTAGTTTTATATGTTTATTTGTTATTAGATTAATTTTATTTAGATTATGGGTTAGGTTTTAAATACTGTGTTATTTTATTTGATGAGAAACAATTAACTTTAATTATTGTTCATTTGTAATAACTTAATTAATTGATTTAATATACATATTTGTTATAGGATTCGTTTTACTTGTTTCTTCTTTAGTACCTAACTATGTATCGTGAAGATTATATATTCCAGGATGACATTATTAACGATTTTATCGTATTAGTGGTAATATTTGTTTTATCAACGTATTTTTCAAAACACACTCATATGGTTTCAGCTTCCCTGCTGCCTCATAGGGAGATGATTGAGGAAAGACGCACTCTTCTTGTGTTCGATATTCCTAAATCTAGTCCCGCAGAAGTCCTGCAGACAGCAGAGCTTAAACTGCCTCCAACGAAGTCTACTGGTGAGTTGAGTTGTTAAAGAGATGTAAGGAGAGCGCATATCACTATTAAAATTTCTCCCAACCATACACCGGGGAGTTCAGTCCTTGAGATAATATAGAAATAGAACAATATTAATGTTGAACGGCGACCATCTTTTCTCTCGTTGGTAAGTTCATTTACTAAGAAATAATAATGAGAGCACATGTCAATGTTATACAAAAAGATTGCGTCACTGAGAAAACCTCAGAAAAATAACATTATAACAATACTGAACAATCCGTGGAACATGTCCAGTCCATGCAAAAAAAATTATAGGGGAGCTGAATTGTATCCACTTTTAATGGTATTCTCAAATAAACAACTTTATTAAAATGTCTGCTTTATATTCACCTGCATTGTATCCAAACAATTCTGCACTGCATCCACTCTGAATGGCCTCTATTCGGGAATTTATCCAGTGAACAACGTTATTAAAAATTCTGCGTTATATCCACAAATGGCAGACCTTAATTCTTAGTTCGAAGTTAAATGTATTTGGTCACACATCTGAGAGAGGGCACCAGGATAGACTTCCTAATTAACTGACTACAAGATTACCAGAGTGCAGCCAAATCACTATGTTAAAATAAGAACTTAACAAAAAACAATAGTTTAAAATTAAGATGAGTACAAATTAAATAAAACATATTGACGTCATGTTGGTGTCATATCAACTATATTAATTCTAAGTATGCCCGTTTAAAGACCAAATTTAATGTATACTAATGGATCGTTGCAACGATGGCTGTAGATTATCGGACTAAAATGTATACAATACTTTGTATTGGAAAAAGATCTATATAATAAGCCCTCACTCAATTTTTTAGTTAAAAGTTTACTCGTCAAAGGCATTAATCATTTTTTTTCGTTATAACCTTGAGATAATTTTTAATAGTTCTTAGGTACAATCTATGAGAAATAAAAATGTCCAGTAATGGTTTCATTCCCAATGATTAAACTAATTTTCCCACATACCGTACTTTTAACATTTTAATCAACTAAGCTACCATTACTCATTAGTCTGATGAGTTTCAAGTCTTTAATAATTAATTGAATTATTTTTTGTTTGTTTTTTGGTATTTCCGTTGCCATCTGTTAATCGTGTGATGATGGACTAATAATTTAAAAGATTTCTTCCTGCTGCCCTCTATCAGACGTATGATGAAATAGAATCGACCGTTGAGATTTCGTAAGTAGATTACAAAACTTAATAATTAAAATTATAACGTATAGTTCGTCATTTGTGGATACAATGCACACTTTTTAATAAAGTTGCTTATTTGATAAATTTATAGTCTATTCCGAGTGAATACAATGCAGGGTTTTGGTGGGTATAATGCAGAAAATTTTAGGGGATACAATGCAGACTTTTAATATATGGTGTTAAAAAAAGTAGGATCGGTGGCCATTTAGAGTAGATACAATTCAGCCGTCTCAACAATATAAATGATTTCCAAGGAATGGGTTTTGGAGGTTCAACCTCCCTCCTCCGCTAATCTCTCTGCCTCCCAAGATGACAAATGAGAGATTATGTCATTACTAGTGTATTATATTCAAAGTTAAAATTTAATGCATAGGTACCGTAACCAATCAAGTAATATAAATAATGGAGGGAAATCTTGCAACAATGATTTCTAAGGAGTGTCAACTAAGCTCCGTTATTGTTTCAAATATAATTGATGCACTTATAGACAATTTTGAAGGAAAAAACTATATATACATTAATAAATAATCAAAACTAGGCAGTTTGAAGAATATATGTTTAATTATTTTAAATCAATATGTAATCATCATTCCCTCTCGTAGTAGGCATTATAATTTTATCAAAACCTTGTCACAGAAAAAATAATCCTGGATACGAATATTCTCCTTTGAATTAAACCTCAAGTTTAAATGTATAAGGCTTGGATAATTGCTTCTAGAATAACTTTTTGTTGGTTGAGGTAATCACATAAAATAATGTCCCATTAAAAGAGTATCTGACCGCATCGTTTGAACACTCGGAAGTCTTAGACAAGCTCTGAATTGACGTTGTTTAGAGTGTTGGAGATCTTGGAGAGGCTTTGAGTTGGCGTTGTCTCGGCTGTTGGATGTTTTGGAGAAACTCTGAATTGGTGTTGTTAGGGTCGTTGTAATAATAATAATAATAATAATAATAATAATATTTAGCACCACGTATTACTACCCGTTCGGGCTATACGCTTTAAATACTAATTACTCTAATGGATTAGTAATTGGGAAGGTTTAATTAGAGGAAGTGAATCCACATTCACGTGGAGGAAGAGTGGAAAACCATTTAGGAAAAACCACCCCCAGTTTACCCGACCGAGATTCGAACCTCGATCTCCTCGTCCTCAGCACTCGGGCTCAACACGACAAGCGCGTTAGCCAACTACGTCATCGAGGCGGGTAATAATACTAAAAAAATCGTTAAATATAATAATAAAGAGCTTAAAGATCCTCTTTTAAACGGTTAACAAAGCGTCTGAATCACCACTGTGAATTCCGATAAATTCTGATGAAAGTAAATAAACATAAATTATACAAAGGTTGGAATTCCCGACATAATTCAAAATTCTGTGGGACTATTAATTCCACCATTTTTGAAGTTATCAAGAAGATTCTGACATGATAATATTTAACGTTATAATATAAACGAAAGCAAGATTACAATAGAGTACTGATAATTTTTCGCTAAATGGATCAATAAAATGTTAAAGATATCACTTATAAACCAACAAAAAAGAATTACTTTTATAATTTCTTCAAAGAAAATACGTCTACAAAATATTACCTATAAAAGAAACATTATCAAATTTTAAAGTTCAAACCATTATTGGTAGCCACAAGTGCAATAACAATTTATATTTAAACTAAATATTCCAAGCTACAATAATAATCAAAACGTGGCTAACTATTAACCTCTCTAAAAGTTACAAAGATACTAGCACCCCAGTGGCAAAAATGAAACATTAAGTGTTCCATAAAACAAATTTAATTTCAAAAATAAATCCTCTAGTGAGAAATTACTGACGCCTACACTGAACGATTATAATAACATAATTAACTAAGTGTATCAAACATCAAAACCCTATTAAGGTCATTTAAATTTTGAATATTTAAATAAAATATATAGGGTTTATGTATTGCCATCCTAGAGTAATTATGTTCAAGTCCAGACCAGGACTTCTCGTGGAAGTGTCGGATATAATAGTCAACCATGTTAGGTGAGCACCCGCTTTATATAGGTCTAGTTGGTGGATAAAGGGAGTGGGAGATCTTCATATTAACAATACAACGTTGTGAACACGTGCTCAAGTCAAGTAGGCTGGACACCTGGTGGGCTGGCCGCTAACTTGGAACGCTCATCTGGTCACATACACCAGACATCTGGAGAGTTGGCAGTTGAAGCTTGGCTCGTTCTCAAGTCACGTAGGCTGAACACCAGGTGAATTGGCCGTTTAAGATGGTGTATGGTTTGTTTGTCGGCCGGCTGGGACAATCAGAGCATCCACGGATTTCCCCAGTGAAGTCTCTTGATCATAGCTTGTCAGTTTTCTATTCAATATAGAAATTGGTGCGAACTCGACGCGTTATGAAACTCGTGCTAAGCCAGAAGATACAATGAGTGAGTAAAGAACATATCTTAGACATGGTAAGTTTTGTAATAATTGATATTGCGGAATGTCTATATGTATTGGTTTATTTGGGGTGGGTAGTATGCATGTAACATTAGCTAGTATCGCTAATGTTACAAACATAGAGACCTTGATTATGATTTTGAGGGAAACTTGATAATAAAGGTATACCTAAAATATAGCTTTGTCTAATGTCACTGTCGGATAGTTCAAAAGATTTGGTAGTGATACTATATAGATGGATGAAACAATCAGCAATGCACCTTCTTGTGGGCCACACGTTAGCCTCAGCCATACTTAAAAGCGTGATGAAAGCAGTCATTCAAGGCAATCAAGAATTAATCGATAGAATACAGGGGATATAATGTGTGTATACTCTACTTTTCAGGCTAGAGGATCCAAAACAATTGGAAACGAACACAGGCTATTTTGATATTCACTATTACTAGAGCGTCACGCCTCCGAATCAACACATAGCCTTGTGTGTTTAGTAGTACATTTTATGTGAATCCTACTATCACTACCACCAGAAAATACCCACGAAGTATGACGTGACTGGACCATTCTGATCATCACAGGGATACCTAGCCGGAATAACCAGAATTATGGACTGACCCACATGCACGGACCACCATTTGACTTATCGCCAACCAGGCCGGGATATCGCTGACCCTTGGAATGTCTACACCGACGCTGCACCCAACAGCTCTGTAACTCTGTAACTCTGAACTAGGGAAACTCAACCGGACAGAATGCTCGTAAAAGATGCAAAGGTTCATTTTAGACCACAGGTATGCTCAAGGTGCTACCCGTTGAAAAATATGAATTGACAGCTTTTCAAAAGTGTTCAACAGATACACAGGAAAGGCTTTGACGTTAACCAACGTTACTGATTCACGTGGAATATATATGTAGCTCTACAATGGTGATATTTGCACTAATAGCTTACCATAACGTATTATATATTCCCATTTAACCTTTAAATAGCGGTCTTACCTTTACCAATTACAGATTTCCCCTATCTTATAGGCTGCACCTTAGTGTCGGGTCCAGTAATCAGACTACAGGGAATTGGATGGAGATTTGTGGGACATTGTTGCTAGGAGTAGATTTCAGGCTTATCTATTGTAATCAATTTATTCTGATGTGCCTGGTAACTCAATCCTCTTTATCCCCACACTTGTGCTACCTTAGGAGGGTTTTATACTACTCGCTACGCCACCGTGGAAATAAAGTGTAAAAGAAAGGTGGAAAAGAAACAACATAGTTTTCAGGGTTTCTTCAATGAATGACAACCACCAGCGTGATGCCCATTTATTTGACAACTATAGCAAATTATTTTTTGTTTTCTTGATATATATTTAGTCTTTTAATTTACCTTTCGAAGGTTATTCGGTTTTGAGGGTATTATCTTCAAATACATTGAAGTTGAAGATGCTTTATAGGATTGCTCATTCTGCGTTATAATACTGGTCTCTTTATCCAACAAAAGGCCTATTATATTTGGGATTATCTGTATAGCCTTTTCTAGTGAAATCCTATGATTGTCTAAGGTTTCAATATTTAGGGCATAAGTAATCAAGAATTTTCAATGTTATTTCAACATAATTCATCGGTATTTTTCCGTACCATGAGACATTTTCTACCTTAGCAATATGCGGTGAAATAGAGTCGTTAGTGTTCATTTTGTAAGATGAAAATCATAGTAGTCTAGAACGTTGTTAATTTCAGATATTTTTAAAGCTGTATTTAAATTTTTTATTACGACTCCTTATTTTTGACTGATTTAACTTATAACAGTTGTATTTTTATTGTTACAGTAAACATTTAAACTACGTGGTATTTGTTCTACTTTTCAAGATCCTTTTATTTGTCAATGGAGGGCTTTGTTTTTGTTTGAAATAATGAATTTCTCTTTGGGTTGCTATTGTGAATCGTAATAAGGTAGATACTTTAATAAAAACAAGCTACTTGGTCTATGTTTTTGTGTAGGTCAATATCTAGCACGGGAACCTCAAAAGAGCCCGCGTTATATAGGTACTTATGATAATTCACAAATAACATTTGTGAATTTCTCTAACGGATTATAATATATTACTTAGTCATTTATTTGTCAATCAGTGGATGACTTCCTGAGCTAATAACCTATTAAAATTATGTACTGGAAAAGAGAACAGGATAATTTTGAGATGGCACACGCATGAGGAATTCCCATCCCTCTTCGACACAGACCTCTTCCACCAGGAATTGGTCAGATTTGACTTCCATCGAGAGCCTGGTGCCCTCCGCCAGCTGCCAAACTTAGTCAAAAAGTAGATCGGCTGGATATTGGACTCCCCTCGGCCACAGCGTTAACTCCAGTTTGTAAAACACATTTCTCTCTCCTAATACCACCTCACAGTTTAAAAGAAACCGAGATATGCGTTGCACAGATTCGCTCCCACAATAGCACAACGTATTGCTCTAGAAATGTTGTATTTGAGACTTAATTTGGGAGTATGGCAAAACATTTTTTTTGTATCCACAGCAAAAGCTTGGGAAGAATACTTATTCACGTGTGTTTTAATTAGTATTTTTTTTTGTTATTGTTTAGTGATCTATTTAACAACTCTATAAAGTACCTTCATCGAGAAAGTTTTCTATTGTTATGATTGTAGTAAATTTGTTCACGCTTTTACTGTACGTACACTCAGCTTACCCTTAAAGGTATCAAACTTACCTTGACCAATTACACTGTAGTCCTACCTTATAGGCTACGCAAGAGTTGAACCAAGCAGGGTAAACTTGCTAACGGAGGGTAATCCGTAGCAATGGGATATTGGTATGTCAAGTGACGAGCCATGTCTGTTGGATCAGATGGTGAGTGGTCAGTGAGGGTTTCGTTGGTGCTGCAGTCAGGACTGTTAGAGCTGCACTTGAACAACGTGGACCACAACTGGCTCAACATCAACGTCACGTCAATGGCAAGGAGCACTCCGACTACCCTCACGTTCGTGGTATCCTCGAGAGGGGGACACGATACCACGACTGGTCAAAGCCTGCAACCACTGCTATTACTCTCATACAAAACAACTAGCAAGGTAACTACTATTTTATACGCAATATAGGTAATGCAAGGTTTGACTACTGTACTATAAATTATATCACTAAGTACACTATCTATCCTGAATTAAATCTAATATGCAACAATATGCTAGGTACACCTATTATGTTATACACATATGTAAGGCTATGTATGCCTACTGTACTATACATTATATTGCTAGCTACCCTATATCCTGAATTAAATCTATTATGCAACAGTAGGCCTATGCAAGCTATATATACTATTAAATACACTATATATGTAATGTAATGTAGGCCTACTATACTATGCATTATAAGGCTAGGTACATTATCTATTCTAAATTGAATCTACTATGCAACAGTGTGCATGGGACACATATTATTTATAGACAATCTATGTAATGCAAGGTATGGTTAATACCTACAAACATATTAATTTATTCCACTAATTTTATTATTACATTAATTGTGCTTTTAATTCTAATTTTTGTCAAACATCAAGAAAAAGGGTATGCGCTTCTTTTGGTTGTGTCAAATATTTTACAGTGCATAGTCTGTAAGAACATGTCTGATTTGCAGGAGAATTATTAACCTTTTTTTAATATAATTTTAGAAAACTTTTCCCTGCGGGATGGGGTTAAGAATAGTCCCGCAATAAGCCCTGACTGTCGTAAGACGAAGCTTAAATGGTAAAATTCTGCACAAGACGTACCTCATGCAGGACAAAGCTTTCCTATAACTTTTATATCTCTTAGCTTTCGCCAACTTTTCTTCCTTCCACGCCCTCCTCTTTCTCTTTCCTATTTCTTACCTTTCCGTGCCATCCAGTTTTATGCAGAAGCTTTCAGGCCCCCTCGTTGACGACTTTGATGCCCAACACGGCTTTGCTCGGATAATTATTGGATACCATCGCATTTAAGCTCCGTCATGGAAGTTCACTGGTTGCAATATCTTAGTTAAGGGAACCTGAGTCTGACAATAACCGGTTAACATACTTTGAAAAAAGATTGATTAAGTTCATGAAGGTTCTGGACGTAAAATAGCACTTTCCCGCACCCACTTGCTACGATGACCTCTCTTCTGGCGATGCCCCATACGAAAGTTATCATGTCTAGCGTCGGGTGGGACTTCCCATCAAGAGAGTTAACAGGGCCTTATGTGGTATAATCTAACAGAATCAACCTGTGTCTACGATCCAAGTATTTTTCAGGTTGTTCCCAAATGGCATGGAAACACTTATTGCCAAAGATGACAACTTACTGTCCACTGGTACCAGATCGCCGAAAACTGCCAGCATCTCACTGCCTGGCCCTTCACAAGGCTATAATAATAAAAAGAGGGGGAAACGGTAAATACCATACAAGCCAATTCTATTGTAACCCACGAAGTGGTGAGGCCCCAGCCCCACTTTCTGGTGATGTCTCGAGTACAGGAAGGGGAAAATCTAAAACATATTAGCCCATTTATCCTTGAAAGTGTTATAAATAATGCAGCTAAAGCTGACGTCTCAATAATTAAGCTGCTTGATGGCACCATTATGATCTAAACCATTACTAACATTCAGTTGTCCAACGTAATGGCACAAAATACTGTTGAGAAACTCGGTGAAGGTGGAACCACACAGGTTTCTCAGAGTTTGCAAGCTAGTAGTCACTTGCTATGAACTTGAATGCGTAAAAATTGAGGAGATCTGTGAGGATATTTGCCCTCAGCTTGTCACTGAAGTTTATAGAATAACTATAAAAATACTGAGCAAGAAAAAAAGACGAGTACATACATCCTCACTTTTAAGAATCCAAAGAAGGTCCGAGAAGGTTTTCACGTGCTCATGGTCCGGCCGTATGTCCCCAACCCTCGTTGCTGTTTTCAGTGCCAGGAATTTGGGCATACGAAGCTGCGATGTCGTGTTAAGCCAACCTGTGTAGATTGCAGACAGGAGACTCACACGGCGTATCGTGAGCCTTCTAAGTTCTGCGAAAATTACAAGGGTCCACACTCTGCCTGGTCTCGGGCCTGTCTGGAATGGAAGGCAGAGAAAAAAGTCCTGCATAATCAATCTGAAAATAATGTCTCTTAAGCCCAGGCACGCAAATAATATTTATTCAATCAGGCTCCGGTATTTCAGACTTTGTACAGCCAAATTGTTAGCCAAATTAACAATTGTCCTAACTGCCACTGAGCAGATAATATTTCAAAGACGTCTTCTCAACCCGTGCCACTTGTCGTTACTCAAGACATCAACAGTCATACAGCCCCAAATACGGTAGCGCCGAGATTTGAATGGGAAACGACATCTTCACAGAGGTCGTCTTCACTACTCGTACCCCCAAAGAATCCTTCTCAGGGTACTCCCCTTGTCGTCTCCGGGGCCCTCCACCAAAATCCTTTTCGGGGCCCTCACTTAAGTCTTCCTTGGGGCCCTACTCCAAGTCCTACTTGGGCAACACCTTCGAGTCCACACCGAGGAAAACCCCGTATCCTACTAAGGTAGCACCTCCACGTCCTACTAGAGGAACACCGACAGGTATATCCCAGTTGACCACCCCGGGCTTATACTGGGGAAATAAAATATCTACAACCGTTGTTGAGTCATCCATTCGCTCTTCTGAAACTCTAAAGGCTAAGGTGGAGGACGTAACAAATGAAGCTGTAGAGGTGAGTTTCATTGATGATCTGAAAAAAGCCCAATGAGGGCCAATGAAATTAAATTAAATAAAAAGGTGCCGAAGTTCGTGTCCAAGCCTTCGCGAAAGGACAAAGTGACTCTATCTCTGCTGAACAAGTGGAAACCTATCTTAAAACGGGAGGTCCAGGAGAGACTCAAACAGGCGCGTTGACCAAAAAGGTCTTAAATCAGTTTATATTTTTGAGGAATAGTTTTATGGATTGCGTGGATGAATGAATTTAATATAAATTAATAATGTTGCTACTAAAATTGAATTTGTAGGGGATTCTATGCTGACGTAAAGGAATCTAATTACTTATTTTTTCTCTTGCATCCTTCCATCTCATGTTCGCAGGAGACCCATTACTGCCCTGCTCACAACCTAATGCTCCGTGGATACAATGTATATCATAACAAACATTCTTTGATCGGGCAAGCGGAGGTGTGGATATACACGCAATAAGCAATACATATCATAAATATTTTAATATCGTTTCTGATCTTCGAGTAATCGCTTTCCGTGTCTCCCTTTCTTTGGTAGTGACAGTGTTCTATATCCACTTCCCATCAGGTGAACGTGTTTCAAAGAGGCTCTCCTTATACATACTACCACCCCTTCTATCATATTGGGGGATTTTACCTCTCACAGCCCTGTGTGGGGGTTTAATTTTACAGACGCCCGTGGGAGAGTGGTAGAGGATATTCTTATCTCGGTAAACCTGGTGCTATTGAACACCGGGGGCCAAAGACACCTCTCCATCTTTAACGGTGTATCCTCTGCTATCGACCTAACTATTTGTAGCCCTAGCAATTCTTTTCACTTCATTTGCAAGTTTCAACAGGAATTCTGTGATATTAATCATTTGCACATTCTTCTTTCAAAATCTCAAAATATACCCAGTTTAACACGGGTGCCCCAATGGGTATTTAAACGTGCTGAATGGGTAAATTTTCGTGAGCTTAGCATATTTGAAAAGACCTGTTCTCCTTACAACAATTTAGAACAGGATACTTTACTTCGATGGTCATAGCGGTGACGGTGGCTTTCATCCCTAAATCCTTGCTGAATCCACGCTACCATCCAGTCCCTGGTGTAACCAGAGGTGTCGGTTGGCTATTGATGTCCATCGAAGGCCACTACGTCTCTTCCATTGACGTCCTACTTTGTAGAATTTTTACTCATTCCGGATTCTACGTGCTTGAGCTCACCGTGTAATTCGTAGAAGCAGAAGAGTGTCTTGGAAACATTTTTTTTCAAACCATTATAATTTCCACTTCCCCGACTAATGTTTAGCAGTAGCAGTCATAATCCTACAAATAATATCATGCCCTCGTGTATAACGGTTCTCTTGTTTCTTCTCTTGTGGAAGTCTTCAATGTATTGGGCTTGATGATTTCCGCAATCTCTGGCACTGCGAGCTACTCTATCGAGTTTTCAGTGCAACGCAAAACAATGAGCGCCATACTATTGACTTTGGTCAGAGTCGGGGGGAGTATACTATAAGTTCCCCTTTTCTTTAGATAATCTAATATGTGCCCTATCCCAGGTGGACGGCACAGCTGCTGCACTAATGATGTTCACTATGAAATGTTGCGCCATCAGTCC
Source organism: Timema californicum (assembly GCA_902141385.1). Classification (NCBI taxonomy): domain Eukaryota; kingdom Metazoa; phylum Arthropoda; class Insecta; order Phasmatodea; family Timematidae; genus Timema; species Timema californicum. Next base: position 19,659 of record CABFOW010006658.1, read on the forward strand.
TCTGATGAACAGACGCTCCTTTGTACATCTACAATAGTGTTTGCTAAAATCATCAGTTATCATCACTATGGTAGCAGGCAATCAATATTCCTTAAATATAATTGGCAAAGATAAATCAGATCCAACCAGCTGCATATCCCTTAGCCTTGACTCGTTGTGTATTCAAAATATTAAAAAAATAATAAATAGCAGATTTAAATGGTATTTAGAACCCCGCAATCTGCTAATTAATATTAAATGTGGTTTTATCCGTAACCGATCAACGGTGGATCATCTCGTCTGTCTTTTGACAGCAGTTCGTAACACCTTATTCCATTACCTTTGGCTGTCTTCTTTGATTTGTAGAAGGCGTACAATACCACCTGGTGGTACAAAATATTGAAAACCATTTATAAATTGCGGTTCAGAGGGGAGCTTCCCATTTTATAGCTTATTTTATGTCAGATAGGCACTTCCGGGTTAGGATGGATAATGCCTTATCCGAAGATTTTATTCAAGAAAGTGTGGTGCCTCAACGGAGTATTTTAAGCTTTGCGTTGTTCACTATTGCTATAGATATCATTGTAGACAATCTGTACTTACCTGTACATTCATGCCTTTTCATGAATGGCTACGCAATTTATTTCAGTTTTTTGGTCTCCACAGGGCGGAAAGTTAGATACAACTCTCTGTCAACAATCTATGGGCGTAGGCATCGCATAATTGCTATCGCTCTTTTGCAGCCAAGATGACGATCGTCTACTGCCATAAAATAAGTGGTTTACAACCAACCACCAAAATGTTAATGGATCATGCTATTTTACCAGTCTCATCAAGCGTAAAGTTCATGGATCTTTAATTTGATTTTAAATTAAAGTGGGCTCCCCAAATCAAAGACCTAAAGGCGAAGAGTGTCAAAGCCCTCAATTTGTTTAAAGTTTGTTTTAGCAGTCGCTCTTGGAGTGGAGATAATAGAGAATTTTTGATGTTCCTCTATAGGTCCCTGGTAAGATCCGAACTTAATCATGGCAGCCTTATATATGGTTCCACTAGATCTTCAGCAATAAAGATGCTAGACAGTTTTCACCGTAGGTGTATTTGACTGGCTACTGGTGCTTTTCATACCAGTCTAGTCGTCAGTATCTGTGTTGTTTTCAATCCCCCAACCGTGTTTTTTACTAAACCAAATTACGTAGTATGAGGATGGTTGGGATCCGGATGTTAATGGTTTTTGACACTTGTGTATTAGTCCCTCTGAGGTCTATCCCCACCTCTCTAAGGTGAGTTTATACCTGGACGTTTCACACAATGTTCTTATACGTGCATACTAATATAGTATCGTAATAGCGACATTGAAAAGTGATTATAGATATGGTAGATAGTTAAATCGATTGATTGAAGCAGTTACCTGCCCATTCGTTAAGGCGCTAGTGTGTCGGTTTAACGCTATATTGGCGCTTATATTCTTTCCTTTTTAACGGTTTAAGTGTCTAGCAGAGTTGTGTTGTGTTGTCTGTTCTTTTAATTCTATCAAGCCCCGAAATGAAATCCTACATACACCCCTGATGGACATATTCGTTTAGTTCGAATCTTGGTTGGGTCCACTGAGGATTATTCCCCCAAATGGTTTTACACTCTCTCTCCACGCAAATGTGGATACACTTACCTTAAATAAACTTCATAATCTCTAAAACAATTAGATTAATTAGTACATAAGTGTATAGTCCAAACGGATGGTAAGATGCGGTGCTAAAAAACAAATAAAAACCATACAACACCGTACTATTATGTTAGTTAATATCTCAGACATTGCCCGTGGCCGACTATCAACCTAACTAAACCTAACAAATCCTGATGGCTCTAGTTTTGTTGTGTGTTTCTAGGGCCGAAGTCCCGGCTCTCGGTTAAAGCGCAGTCTATCTCCCGATCCTGAAGAGTACGAGGAAGAGACCAACAACGTGTGGGACGATGACACTATGATGACATCACAAGGGACCGGTGTCACAACGCGTAAGACAAAGCGCCCCCATCGCAACACCTGCAGGCGGAGGCCTCTATATGTTGACTTTTCGGAGATCCATTACGACTCTTGGATAGTAGCACCCAACGGCTATGAAGTGGGTCTCTTTATTTTATAAATAGCTATCCTTTAAAATACCCTATTGTATGTAGATTTTATTTTATTTTAAATCACTAAATCAAATCTACAAAATTATCTTAGTAACAGCGTGCTCAACTCGCATGCTTATCGCTGACCCGAGAAGTCAATATTAGGTTCGAATCCCGGAAAAATACAGAGGAGGTGGCTTGGAATGGGGTATACCAATTATCTGTTTGAAATTCACATTTGTATTCTCAAATTAATGTAGGGTGCAGATAGCTCTAATGCCTAGGACTAAAAAACTAATAAAATTTTGCAATTTTAGGCTAAAATTTGAAACACGAACAACTACTATCATTCCCAAAAGCAATAAATACTTAAATCTTAAAATTATATATCTTGATGGTCCTTCTTGTATATTCAGATAACCATTGGTGTGGTTTTACTAAAATAAGTTGTTGAACGTCGTAATCAAAGATAAAACCTAGAGGCGGCAGATGATCAAATTATATGTACATTGTACAGAGGGTGGCCAAATTATTAGACTCAATGGCTTTTTTAAATTAATTTTTTATTTATTCAGTTAAAATCATATAAAAATATTATTTTGAAAATAATTCCCAATTCTTAATATGCATTCCCAAAGTTTTTATAACTAATTCAAGTCTCGTAAGCATACTCTAAATCAAATTGATACAGCTTCCTCTAACATCCAAGTCATGGCGCCAGATCTCAGTGAGTCGCTCAATCAATTGATACTTAGTTGTTAAGCGAATTTGTGATACTTTTTTCTTCATTATGGACCAGAGATTTTCGATGGGATTTATTTCAGGCGAGTTGCCTGTCAGGGAAGCACATTAATTTCTTCTTCGGCCACAAAATTTGAGATTGTCTTGGCCTTTATGACAGGGAGCCCCATCATGCATAAAGACAAATTCTCCATTTAGAAACCATAAATTTGCTTTAGAAAGAAGCACTTCTTTCAGAACCTTGAGGTACTGATCGTGTCTCAAAGTACTCTCCACAATATAAAATTCTTCCGGACCCCATACTGACATCATTCCCCAGACCATTACTGAATTAGGATGTTTTACACTCTGTTGAACACAATTAATATTGCACTCCTTGTTGGTTCTTCTTTGGACATACTGACTCGATTCTTCACAAATGGAGAAGATTGATTCATCTGTGAAGATTACCTAGAAGAACACACTTTTTGGAGTGTAAACATACAGAAAAGCACCTTTTAAGTTTTCCAAAAAATTTCAGTAGAAAAAAGTTTACTGTTGTCGCATAGTTATATTTTTTGATGATATTTTAAACTATTTCTGGATTAATAGATATTAAGAAAAATTATTTAAAGTGTAAAACAAAAGTACCAACCTTCTGATAATTTACTTTAGCCCAATGTTTAAGGCCCTTGGCCCACTCAATGCGCTTTGCTGCCATTGCAGGAGTTATCTTAGCTTTTTTGCGGGGTTGACAAGCTCGAAAACCTTCCCTAGTCAGTGTTCTCCTCAAGTCCGAGGTGATATTTCTAATCCGGACTCATGCATCTTGTAACAAAATTCCATTGTTGTTGATTTTCTGTATTGTAAAACAAGATTTTTAAGTTTTCTTACACCTCTTGTCACTTAGTGTTTGCTTCCGACTACATTTTCCGCGGTCGCTTCTGTTATTACACGTGTCCTAACTCACATTGTATTTTAATTTGGCTCACAGATTTCTGTGAAATATTAGTTTTTTTCGCAATTTATCTCTGTGATTTTGTTCTTCCCATTAAAATTATGCGAGCAGCTGCTATTTTTATCGGTGTTAAGTCACCTGCTTTACCAATAACCTCACTTTTATATTTCACAGAAATTCACATTAATATTACAAATTATCACCCTCTTTCAAAGTTTTATTTACCAAGGACACTTAATACAACAATACTATTAACAAAAACAAAATGATTTTAAAAAAATCACTAAAACAGCACATAAATAACATATAGTAGAGAACCATACAAATATCTGGTTTGAGGGTCAACCAACAGCTGACTACAGTGTTGCCAACAGCAGTGAGAAAACATAGTAAAAACGTCTAAAATTTGTTTAAAACAAATCAAATATATTGTGACATAAAAATATTTACATTTAGATTGTTAAATCAGGAGCCTTTGGGGGAAGAAATTAATTTTTGTGTTTTTATTAATTTGAGTCTAATAATTTGGCCACCTTCTGTACACTCCATATAAAATGATTTAGTTTAGGGGGCAGGCGGGGAGGGAGAGAATCAATTTATCTAGGAGAGAGGAATTGGGGGTTTAAGAAGGGATATGGTGGAATTTGTAGTAAATGTATTGTTTATTAGTTAACGAATATCATCACAAATGCTGCAAATCATTGTAATAACTGAAGTAGACCACATATAAATTAATTTAAATGAGTTGAAATGACAGCTGTAATAGAACCCAGGACCTTGGCTTAGCGCACCAATGCTCTACCTCTGAGCCATCAAGGATTCGTATCGTGTCCAAGGTCATTATACTCCGATAGTTTAAGGCTGAGCTTGTGATGGAGCTGCGTAAACCGTCAGCTATATACGAGTGAACAATAATTAATGTCACCCACTTTGGTGACCTCGCAATAGAGTAGACTGCCGAAGACATACCGAGGTTCGATCCTGGTCGGATGTACTGAGGGTGGTTTTCCCTAAAAGGTTTTCCCCTCTACCTACACACACACAAATTTGGGTACTCTTCCTCTAAATTCAACCTTTCTAATTCAACAGTGTAATTAAGGTGAACTGGTGGTCTAGGGGTAAGGTGTCGGACTTCTATGCTAGCGGCCGGGGTTCAATCCTCGGTCCCGGCACAGATTTATCTGATTACTAAACCCCTCCTTCACCTCTGACAAGACATCTTGTGAATGTGAGGAATGCCAGGTCTCCACCGTGGTTCGGATTCCACGTTAAACTGTAGGTCCTTCATTTCATCTCACAATCACCCTACCATTACACATTAGCGTAAGTGCGTATAAACCGAACGGGTAGTAAGACGCGATGCTAATAATAATAATAATAATAATAATAATAATAATAATAATAATAATAATAATAAGTGTAATTAGTACATAAGCACAGTGGAACCGACTTCAGGGGAGGTAAGGTTATTTTTGCTGACCCAAATATTGCCTAGAAGGGGCATAGTGTCATTTTGACCCCCACTTCTCCCCTCTCCCCCCAATAAAAATTCTCCACGTTTGTATTTTAATTAGTGTGTTACAAGATACAAGTGTTTCTTTATTTTTAATAATAATTGTCATTTTCAATATTTTATAGAATCGTCCTTATAAGAAGCCTAGGCCTCGGCTACGATACAGGCGGAGAGTGGGCGGTAGAGTGGTAGAGCGGCGCCGCTTAGGTTTTTGTTTGTGTTGCTTGATAGGGAATGTGACGTTTCCTGGCTATGATAAATGAGCGCGGCAAGGCGGCATCGTTTGACGCTCGGACGGCACCACTCGCCGCAGGTCCAAGACATTACATTTTTGGCGGCCGCTCAGGTTTCAGTCTAGTTCGAGATTCGTCAGTGAAACTTGTGTCCTCAAAAAGGAAATCCTGCAAGGAGAGTAAATTAACGGATGGTGAAGTGTGGTGTGCTATGTGACCAAGCGAAAATGTTATCTGGTAAAGTACAAGTTTTATATAAATAAAAAGTTTAAATCCTCACTTAAATTGACAGACAATGAATGTGAAGTATTGATCTCGGAGGTGCAGTCGAGGCTATGCTCGTGGAATTATTGCCACAATGATCTTAAGAACACTGTCATAAAGAGGAAACTCTGGAATGAGGTTGGATCATCACTCAACTTGGCAGGTAATTTAATATTAATACTTTTTTAATATTGAACATAATATCTATGAAGTATTAAAATACATCTTGACCTAACATAACCTGACCTGTCCTAGAATAGACTTACATAACCTAACCCAAGGGTGTCAAACTCAGATAGGTGTGAGGTCCACATTAAAGAATTAAGGGAGGATTGTGAGCCACACATAGGATTTTTATTTTTAGATCATAATTTATTTTATACTTTAAATAAAATGTGTAAAAACGTTTGTGTTTCGACCATTCGCTTTTATATTTTACGAGTTTGTCCTAATGAGCTTGGCCATTAGATTTGTCATGTGAATCAATGGTTTGTTTCGTAATGACGCCTCACGTTATATCCTTTATTACAGAGACAACACAATTACTAATAAGACAAATTGATCTCCTGATTCTTTCATTAAATAACACTAGAGATAACATGCTTCATTTAATACTCTGCACTCATTTACAACTTTTCTTTTAATACCATTTTGTTAATATGTAAAATAAAAACCATAACAATTCTTACACAATGACTCAGAACAAAGTGTTGGGAGGAGGACACGCAGGTTCATTGAGAGTTGGAAGTGAAGGGGTAGGGAGGTGTCTCAGAAAGCTAATGAGGAGGAAGAGCTCCCGAAAACGAGGTAAAGTGAAGGGTCAAATTTGATTTCACCACGGGCAGTATGTTTGACACCCATGACCAAGACTAACATAAAATATAATAACCAAACATTTGGTAGTGTCCATCTCACGTACGCTACTGATTGAAATAGTTTTTAAATTTATTTCTTAATTCCGTAGCTTCTTAGCTTAGCCTCTGAAACACCTCGGGAGTGTGGCCTAGATTATTGCCCCGCTCTCCTCCAATTTCCCCAAGGAGGTTCGATATGTAGTTCGGGTAGTTGATGCCGTCTCTTTCTCTGATGATGTTGTAAAATATGCAGACGGCCTTGACAAGCAGGCTTACTTTTGATATTGTTGGTATTTCCAAAGCGGTTCCTAGAAATCACCGTTTGGGCCTTAGAATACCAAAAGGACATTTTATAGTTTTCCTCGCCCTGGATAGGTTATTATTGAAGATCTCTTCCACTTCAGTTATATTCTTGCCAGGATAAGGACGCATGAGGTAGATTTTTAAGGGGAAAGCTTCATATCCTATAAACACATTTGGCACGCTTATGTTTGTGCCAGGCAGGCTCTTGCTTGGAGGAACATTGAATTGGTTGTTCTGCAAATATATTTCTGCCACTTGCTTCAAATGTTCTTTGGTTACCCAAACTCCCGCACAGATGCTGAACATGTTTCATAGATGATCATGCTCAAAGTACGTCTCCCAAGCCGGAATTCAAATGCTAGGTGTCTAAATGTCGCACCAGTTGACAAGAACCTGAAAAATGCACACAATTATATTGGACATTTAATTTTTTATAATATATATTTTTCATTTACACATATAAATATACACAAAAATGTATTCATAAACATGTACATATTAGACATTTTAATATTACGTTACATAAAAAATACCAGTACTACAAAGAATATATTTCATTCTCTGTTCCAGAAGAGGAGACCAAAAGTAAATGAAAAAACTTGAAAAAGAAATTCCGTAAGCTAATTCAAAAACGGCCCCTAAGACCTGATTCAGCCACTAGTATTCAAAAACCTAATTGGAAATGTTTCAAATTAATGCAATTTACGAGAGATGTTTTTATTCCCAGCCGTATTGTTGGGAACCTAACTCAATACCAAGAGTCTTAGGATGACGATAATCGTGATTCTGCTTCAGATATTGAAGAACAAGTTCCACTAGAAACCATCTCACAACCAGATACGGGAATATACAACCCCCGACCAGACAAGGCGAGATCTACAGCATCAACTTCTCGAGAAAGTGTGGATAGATTCGCACGACCCCACAGATATAAAGCCAGTTCCAATATTAGAAGAGAAATGGAGAATAAACTAACTAAGCCTGAGGAGAGAAAATTAAACGCTATTTTAGGTATGCAGGTGCAAAAGGAGAAGGTAGGTGACTATCATTTATTGGTAAGCTTGTTAACATTCATCAAAGGATTAGATCACATGGGAAAACTTGAGCTCCGTTTCCAAATACAGAACAGTGTAACGAAGGCATACCGAAAACACGAGTCTTGGAGGACGTCTGTGAACATTAATGGATCCAATTCTCTCAGCTATCAATTTGAAGAGTCATCCACTTCATATGACACCCAGACCTCACCGAAGCCGTCTGTGGGTTCTCGTGAAAATAATTATCCAGGGACATCCTCTTCAGACACGGGCTTAAGGGCTTCACAGTTTTCAAACCAAAGTCAGTTCACCACTTTACAGACAATGGAACTTTATCAAGAATCCAGCTTCGCCCTTTTACACAAATATTGGAAATGCCTGTATTCAGTTTAAATTGAAAAATCGTAGTTAATTGTGTTATCATTTAAATTTTAGTTTTTTTAATGTACGATAAAACTATTAATTTGTATCATTAAAAAAGGTTTCCATTAACCAAATACTCTAAATTAGGTTCCCACTCTTCCAGTACTATAAGCATTGTTTGTGGTATATCTTAAAGTGTTGTTCTAACTTACCTTAGTGTTACGACAAGCCGATTCTCTGGTGTGACTTGGTTTGAAAGGTCCACTCTTATCTTCTCCAAACGAGGCACCATTCGCTGAAGTATAAAATAAAACGTTCCTATGGACATTCTTGTATACTCTAAAAAGTGGGCTTCGTCTTCTCTTAAGCAACGAAATAGATGGTGATATTCTCCGTAGCTACGCCTACACTTATTGATAGGGTGCACACCATACTTCCTCCAAGTTCTACACAATACGTGTCTTCCCAGTAAAGTATTTTAACTTAATAGCAGCAGTTGCACAAGTTTCTCCATATTGGCAACTGGATGAAAGTACTGCATGAAATGGGGGAAATTATCGCTTTTATTGTAGCTGGCACCACTTACAGCATTGCCACTCTATTGCTCTGCCACTCTACCGCATAGCCACTCTACCGCATAGCCACTCTGCCGCTCGCCACCCGTCGCTCTTATCGTACCCGGGGCCTAACACTTGTAAGTTTCCCGGTTCGCACATAGATAGGTGTAGTGTATGTTTGTGAGTAGCACAAACTTTAAGGGCCCGAAATCCTGCGCTGCTAGAGAGTACAATAACGGTATCGACTCAGCAGTCGATAATCGATAGTTACATGCATTACTGTTTCCAGCGTATGGCCTGGGTCAAGTCGATATTAAATAGAACTAGTTTAGTTACCACTCCGAGTGCTTAAGTCACTGTTCAAATTCCCACTATGTGAGACTACAATTTTTTCCACCTTTTATTGTTTATGTCGTGCAGCATCAAGTCAGTCAGTTTTTAGTTCTGTCTTCGTTGTTGTGTCACGATTAATATCATAAATACATTATCAGTAAGCTTATTTATAATTAACAAATTCCCGAAGAAATTGACACATTTGTGATTAGAAGTAAGATCAAGGGGGTGGAGGAGAGTCCACACATGCGCCCCCAAATAATCATCTTGGAGTCGGAGCCATTGCGATAGGAGCATAACCCGAACGGGTGCTATACCATTATGTTTATTTGCTAATTTCGCATTCGTCAGTATTTTTAGTGTGTGTAAACTGTGCAGGCGTTCCAGTGCGTGGGCAAGTGTTTCTTCCCCGTGAGCGAGCACTTGTCTCCGACCAAACACGCCATTGTGCAGACACTTTTACACAGTGTGACTCCCTCCAAGACTGCCAGGGCATGTTGTGTCCCCACCAGACTCGAACCCATCTCTGTGCTGTACATGGATCACCGCGGGGTGCTCACCTATCGCTTCAGTTACCACGACATGGTGGTGGCAGAATGTGGTTGTCGGTGACAGTCTTCAACGGTTGCTTACTATCTTCATCATCAGTGACACCTCAACATGACTACACATGGACCTAGATGAAGTTTTTAACATTAATGTATTGTTCGAGAATGTTTCTTTAGAGAATAGTGGGTTATTGTAGCTACATATTGCAAAACAAATCCTAGGTAATTTTGTTCCTGCTACATACTATTATATTTACTATTAATTCCTTATCGTTCCTGTGGTTCAGGGGCCGCACGCTCCCATCCCCACAAACACCCAGTTCCTTTTAAAGTTATTATTTGCACTTTCACGTCAATTTAATCTTGCCATAATAGTTTCAAGAAAAATAGCTTTTTGGTTTAAGTAATAGCAGGCAATGTTTTTGAAATGAATGAGTCAGGTGCGTGGTGGTCAGCGCCATGCATTGTGAAACCGAACCTTACCTCCCCTTTACCTATTGTCCCCATCCTGCTACGACTAGCTAGCCCTGCCTATTCTTCGTATGAAGGCGAATTCCCTTCTAGCGATGGACATCGAGAGAAAAACATCGATGTTGCCATCGATACTTTGATGTAGCCAACGTTAGTGTTGAAATAAGACAAAACAATGAACAATCACTCGCCAAAGACTTGTGTGCACTTTATTATATGTTAATCCTAGATACTG
>CABFOW010006659.1:9873-30133 GCA_902141385.1 Timema californicum
CCTTCCCACACACAGACTTTACTTAGCATGAAATCAAATGTTTGCACTGACATCCGCATGTACTCAAAAAACCTATCAGGGTAACGTCTCAGTTGTCTGTATAGGTGGAACTCACCATATACATTTCTCAATTTATTAATTGGATGCACTCCTACTTTTTTCTTTTTTATAAATACACAATATTTGTTGTAAGAATTTTCGAGGAACAGAGATGTAAAGTCCGTTCACCGTAGGAATTGTTTTCTGAAAGGCCTTTTCCCCTACCAGAAATCTATTATATAGTGAGATATTGGTAGGAAAAAAGACCTTCCACAGAGTAATTCCTACCGTGACTGGAGTATACCAAGTGTCTTTGACAGAGACATCTTCTCTAATGAACTAGGATCTGCTAATTACGCGCTCGCTCGCTCGCCAGTTTGGCCACCCAGTCGCTTGCGCGCTCACTCGCTCGCTCGCACGCTTGTCAGTCTGGCCGAACCCTTATGTGTAGACTATTAGCCGCTCTAGTGGCACAGAACATTGCCCGATTAATACACCTTAGGAGGTTGTCTACAGGTCGTAACCGGAATGAGGTGATGGGATGATGGTGGTTATGGAGTTGTGGAGCTGGGGTCTTATACAAACTTTGATGACTGTTAGAATCATTCCCCTTGAGGGAAAAATACCTAAGGTACCAACCGGTAACTGAACCCGGGAACCCTAGGCTTGTAGACAGGTGCACTGACCACTTCATCACGGGAGGGGGCAGTTTAACTGGAATTGATCGTCGTTGACGGAAAGGTTAAAACATGAAACCCGGTTGGTATGGTCTAGCTACAATTATTTGAAAACATTTCCAAATTCAATTTATTTAAGTTACACGTCTTAGTACCCGTTCAGGTTATCCGTATATTTATACCAATTGGGTAAATATTAGAAAGGTAGAATTTAAAGGAAGTGTACTGGCATTTGCGTAGAAGAAGAGTGGAAAACCATTTAGTAAAAATATTCCTCAGTGCATCCGGGTTGAATTTGAACACCAACCTTCCTGTCACAGACATACTAAACTATATGAGCCTGACATTTAGGCCTAATCCATGTGCTCATCGAGGAGAGCTTTATCCTGTTATTTAGATTAGATGGTCTAATTTGGTGATGATTAGTTACTTGTTATAGTCCTATTTTCATTGAAAGAGCCTTTCAGAAAATAAAAACGTGTTTGCCATTAAAGTTGATATAATTTTACTAAAATATTAGTTTGTTTTGACAAGTATTGATAATATCTATCAAAAGTGGAAGCTGAAGATAGGATGACCTGACGTATGAATACGTAAAATTAGATCTAGTAGCTTTTCTAGCTGTGAGAAAAGACCATTTTTAAGAAAATTGGACTGTACTCCCATGGTACTTGAGCGTAGGCAATAATAAAATATTCTAAACCCAATAAAATATTGTTGGCAGCTTATACCATTTTTTAGTTCCGTGCACCTCGTCTACCTACCCGCACTATATTGGAGGCAAGTCACAATTTTTAAATGAAATAAAATTGTATCTCTAGCAGTTCTAGATTGATTTTTATTTCGTACACGCGCACAGCTACATATCTCAAATAGTTAAATGAGCAACATGGTGAGGCAAACTGCATTCTCAAACATAACATCGCTACAAAATAAGAGCGTAAAATATATTTTCTTCTTTTCATCTGATGTATTATAATCGTATCACAAACATGATGGCAATAACAAATCTGTTCTTCAAGTTATTGTGTGGTTTCCTGGATGTATACTTTAGAAGAAGAGAAGGACCCGCCTCGGTGGCGTAGTTGGCTAACGCGCTTGTCGTGTTGAAGCTCGACTGCTGAGGACGGGGAGATCGAGGTTCGAATCTCGGTTGGGTGAACTGGGGGGGTAGTTTTTCCTAAAATGGTTTTCCACTCTCCCTCTACGCAAATGCGGGTTCACTTCCTCTAATTCAACCTTCCCAATTCCTAATCCATTAGAGTAATTAGTACTTAAAGCGTATAACCCGAACGGGTAGTAAGACGCGGTGCTAAATATGATTATTATTACTACTTTAGAAGACAATGGAATTGAAACCAGTGAAGCAGTTATAATAATGGAATGTCTGGTACACATCAGTATATAGCTCAGTTTGTGGAAATATTAACCAGTACTGATGTAACGTTTTCCAGGGGACGCCCGAATGTACTAATCGTACATCCTTTTCATGGAGAAACTTTACATGTCCCGATGAGATGAGTGGATGATGATGATAGTGAATATGAGGGGGTAGGAGCCAATTAATATCATAACCTAACTTAAGCCAATTTAACCAAACCATGGTGACCATGGTAAGTATTCCCCTTTGGATGAAAAATCCCCCAGTACCATCCGGGAATTGAACCCAGAACCTCTAAGTCAGGTGCCAGGGGCTTTGACCGCTATACCATGCGGCCGGTTAGTGAAACAGTTTTACCATATTTTAAAAATAAAGCAAAATTGAGAAATAGTAATATTTTTAATGTAAATGAAAAAAAATAATCATTAAACTGGTTCCAATTTCGTTGTTGTCAAATTAAGAATGCAGGAAACTACATTTCCACAGTTTTTCTGGTTTGTGAGTAATCTTGCATCTAGTTTACCAGTTAATCGGCTGTGAGATGTGTTACTAAGGACAACACACTTAGACCTATCGCGATAGAAATTATAAAAATGTATATGGTATTTTAAAGGAAAAACTTTTAAATTTAATACCAGCAAAAACGGTTACGTTCAAGCTAAATAATAATATTTAGCACCACGTCTTACTACCCGTTCAAGTTATACGCTTTAAGTACTAATTACGCCAATGAATTAGGAATTGGGAAGGTTGAATTAGAGGAAGTGAACCCGCATTTGCGTGGAGGGAGAGTGGAAAACCATTTAGGAAAAGCCACCCTCAGTTCACCCGACCGAGATTCGAACCTCGATCTCCCCGTCCTCAGCGGTCGAGCTTCAACACGACAAGCGCGTTAGCCAACTACGCCACCGAGGCGGGTTATAAGGTGTAAAAACACATTTTGGTTTGATTTTGGTTTCGTTTGGTATTAATTAGTTTTTGAGCGTAGCAATATACTCCTCGTCAGGACTATCCTCATATTTACACTCAGGGGGTAGGGACGAGAAACCTAGAGATCCAGAGGGAATAAACCTGAATTTACGTGTAAGGAGAGTGAGAAATCATTAATGGAAATTCACCTAAGTAAACCCGCCAAGGATTTTAACTCCGACCTTTCCATCAACATAAAACCAGACTAGACGAAACCTGACGACTTTGTCCACGTGCCCATAAGTGTGGACTTTGTTTTTATTATTTGTTTTAAATGCATTTGCCTCGTTCCGTATCAGCTATTTTTTAGGAAAATATGACAGCCCGTTTATTAATTTTTATAAAAATGTTGCAACTTATATTGTATATTATTATTATTATTATTATAATTATTATTAGCACCGCGTCTTACTATCCGTTCGGGTTATATGCATATAATATTGTATATTATTATTATTATTATTATTATTATTATTATTAGCACCGCGTCTTACTATCCGTTCGGGTTATATGCATATATTGTAGATATTGGTTAGATGATTATTTTTTCCCCTACTGTAAACATCAAGGTATTTTACGAGTCACGAAACGTGGCCAGAAGTTGTTCTGTTATTGTCAGATCATGTTATCTATTTGCCTTTTCTGTAAGAGGAAAAGTTACTAAAACAGTTCCATACTCCCCGCCTTGCCTTGTTTTATCAGATGGGCAAAAAAACACCAGCAATGTCACTGTATTCAAGTTTTATAGGTCTACAAGACATTATTACAAAAGTTAAATTTTTTTAACAATCCAAATTATTTTATTTATAAAGTGTTATCTTTCTTAAAGGAGCTTCAGATTAACATTTTAGCTTAGTTACCCGTGGACCTCACCAGATGGTATTATTAAATCTGTCAAATAAATTAATACATAATATTTTGATGAACACAATAATTGTTTCAATGTTGCCTAGCAATATAAACGATCAGTTTTTAAGAAATTGTGAAACAAAGATTTTATTTACTGTATATTTTGTTTTAAAAGTTTATTGCACAGAGTATTTACCATGAAAACACATTCCCGTGAGTTGATCTTAAAGATATAAAATAATTATTATGATAGGGTTGGGATTTTAGAGAACATGTACTATACTATAATAATTAGTATACTAGATTTTAAATACCCGATTAAAACATAAGTAGGTTAAACTCAAAAGTACGTTTAAAATCATATTAATATCGATTAAGAATAGCATATATTCAGATAAAGTAGTCTCGGAAACTCTACATTCCGTGTAACTCGACAAGCGCACACAGTTGTTAGCGCCACTCATCACAATCCAAGGGCATTCAATTGTAAAAAATCTCATTTTGTTTGTGTAACTCGAGTGGAACAGTCGTGTTGTGTTTTTACAAGTGTTGTGTTTGTTAGTTTTCCAATCCAGTAACGTTTTATTCGAATCAATACAAATATGATATGTACAATATTGTACTGAATATATGTATATTACAAGTATGTATGTACACCATTATATTAACACGTAATATATTGTACTGTATGTATATTACTGTTACTGTACTGTACAATACTACAGTACAGAACAAATGTACCTATAATACTCGATACTGTTCATTCTTGTTTAGTAAACATGACACAGTAAATGTGCATCTTATGAACATTTATTCATAAAACTCGACACCATCTCAGTTCACATAAGGTCGAGTTTCCAAGGCTCTACAGTACCATATTATTAGATAAACTGTTGTGCATCCATACGCCAAACCATTTTATATTCTGTAAATTTTGAGGTATTGTGGTGGTAGTTTTGATAACCCTAAGATAAATGCAATGGACTTTTGTCAATGTTGGCTATTTTACATTTTTTAATGTTTTCAAATAGGATGTGTGTATGGCAATCCGAATTTATGACTGTATACTACTTTATACAGGCTCAAAACTCTCCAGGAGAAAGGCGCATAGGAAAACTCCAACGCGATCCAAAACGAAGAATAAGACTGGGAGAAACAGTGACCACCAAGATCAAGACGAAGACACAACGAAGAAACAATGTGACGATATCAAGACAAGTGATTTATCGACCAGTGCAACTAGCAATCGGGAAACTGAAAACAAGGAACTGGGAAATTTGCAGACGCAAAATAATTTAATATCATTATGCGAGACCCCCGGATTCTTGACAGAATGCGAAGATCTAGAATGGTCCGAAGAGAACGTGTACAAGGTGTTTGGACATGTACCAGATGACACCAAGGAAGGTGAACATTCTTCATACGACAACGATGACTCGAAAGATGAATGCGATGTCATAAAAATTCTCAAATTCATCTACGGACCTAGGGACGAGCTTGAAACAAAAGGCGGTAGCTGTGCAGCCCAAATCAAACCTTCCGATAGTGAGAAGCCAAATGTGAATTTTCGTTTTCCTCCTGTGGAGAAAACTAAACCCTGTGGGAAGAACTATGGGGACGTCAATACAAAAAAGAATATTAAAAAAGAAAACAAAAGACCAGGGAATACAAATACGTACCTCAGCACAGAAAATAAAACACCCGTTGTTTTACTTGCGAGGCTGGAAATGAACAAACCTGAGCTTGGAATTAATACGTGTGTGAAGAGAAAAGTACGCAACAAAAGGTCAAAACGATGCCGTTGGACTAAACGTCCCAAAAATAGAGGAAAGAATCGACTTCAACACGTATCTTATTCTATTGAGCCAACAGGTCATATTGTTCCGAACAAAGACTCAAACAAGATCTTTCCGGAATATTCATCTTTTAAAAATCCAAACTTATTTGAAATACTAGAGGGGTCCAGCAAATACAGGAAAAATCAAACAAATTACAACATAACTGTACCACAGAATAAGCCAGATGTTCTAGTTCGTGAAGCTCGAAACAGAAAAAACTCTAATATTTTATCTAAAGTTGTAAAAGAAAGAAAATATATTGACAGTCTACCTAATAACCCCGAACTAGTATCATCGTTTAGCAAAAGATATTTAGTGAATTCCCCTCTAGCACCATCTGAATTCAAACAAACGTCGTGTTCTCAAGCAATCAACCAGAGTTCAAGAGAAGTTTATGATGACATAACAAGCCAAGATAAGTCTAGATTTGCTATTAAGAGAGATTATTGGGTACATATGGGTGAAACCCAAAATAAGTATTGCCACTCTTCCATTAAAAATAATGTTAAGAGAAAGGAGAAAGCTTCCCAAGAAATGAATGCTGCAGAAAAACCGTATTCCGTCAACAAGCAAAATCACACTAATATACAAAATCGAGAAAGGAAGAAAGGGGTAAGCAACGGTCCTACTTTTAGAAATTCAACAGTAAAACCAACACACCACTACAGTTACAATAATTTCCCAGTCATTTCATCAACGTACATAATGGTTCAATCCGCTGATAACCAAGGATTTTTCATCAACCCTATCGATAATGTAGCTAATGCGAGATTATCGACTTCAACAAGACTAACTCAATTTCACGGAAACATTTCTTCAATCAACGCAAGAGAACATGTGTGCCAATTTCAAGTGAAACCACAGGGCGAAGACACAAACGCCCGAAGAGTTGATCAATCAACATTTCAAGAACGCGGCGCAGAAAACCTTGGAAATGCTTTTACGAATAACCGGTTTTCAAATAATATATTTACACCTTCCGACGAGCCCAATTCGTTCTTAGCACAAAATAATTTCATGGACTCTACAAATATTTCAAGGTTCATAATGAACTGTAAAGAGTTTAACAATCTCAGCTGTACCCCCAACTATTTAGAAAATGGTAGGCCTATATCAATTTTATCTTGCAATTACTATCAACATGCCTCTTCAAATCATGTATCTAAGAACACGTATCAGAGTGCACCCAATCAAGGATCGATGATTCACTCCGATGAGTTAAACAATTTTCCGAGGTATTCTGAAAAGGAACATAACGTTGTGACGAGTCACTCTCAATATCCACAGCCAAGTCATGTATGCACCCATGGACCGTGTAGTTTCAGTGTGGCTCCCATGGACAATTCTAATACCTCAAGCAGGGCATCGAGCTACTCTGGAAGCTTCGATAGTGGTTCGGCATATTACTGTGGAGAGTCTCCCCCAAACACGCCTTCTGGTAACTTGCTGAGCTGTGCGCACAAGGAGAATTCAAAGGGGAGTGCGGGTGTGCTCAACCTGTCCTCGCGTTATTTTGGAAGTTGGACGTCCCCCTCAAATTATGTGATTCATTATTCGTCTTCAAGAGAGCGCAATACATAATCATCCATGAACCAATCAGTTTTAATAATGGGAATAATTACAGGGATCTCTGAAAAAACCCTTTGCACAGGAAGTATAATATAAAATTAGCTTGATACCATTATCGAGAAGCAAATTGTAAACGACACTAGGCCTGTTCAGGCATCATTTGGCCTGAGTTAACACCGATTAGATAGTAAAGCAGCTATGATAATGTTTATACCGTTGATCAATCGAATTATATTATTCGTGTTACTTTACTCCTAAATTAATAACTCACATCAAAATAATGCCGTGTATTTTAACTTACCATAAAGTTAAACAATATTTTTAGAGAGAGAATATTATATAAATGGGATTTTTATAATGACATGTTTAAAGGATTTTCAAATGTATATTAATAATGTAATTTATTTTGATAATAGCTAAATGGAACATAATAAAATTTATAATTATTTTTGTTTGGTAAATTTATTAGCTAATATAAGTGAGTTTATTAAATTTAAAGTGCAAATGCTATTGAATAAATTTAAAATATAGCATAACCACATCGCTAATCACGTGGACTAAAAATCCAACTTGCCTAGTCCTATTTTCTGGTGATGAAAGTTTCGGGTTCGAATCCAGGCCGGGTGAATTTAACGTTTTAATTAATGGCTCTACACTTTTCCTCAAAGAAAATTTGGGTAGGCCAACTTTTTATCTGAATTTTGCCATCACTCTTCCTAGAGCATTAGAGTAGTTAAATACGTTTAGTCCTTACAAAGATAAAGGCACGACAACAAAAATAAAAATGACTATGTTAAGATGAAAAAAAACCTATTTAAAATTGTATTTAACTAATGAGAGAGACACACACTGTGATAAACACTTAGTATAAGGTGTCGGATTTGTAATATACTAGAATATCGGAGAGTTCTAGTTTATAATCTCATACGGGTGCATTGGAGGGTGATTTTCTCATATGATTTATCAATGTAATTTTCCCATTCATTCCAGCTAATGCGGATGCACTTTCTCTATACCACCTGCTTCATTCCCACTCATTGTATTAAACCGTTAATGGCCTTGGTTTTTAACGCAGCCTAGTTATAAAAAATAACTATTAGATAAAATAAAAACGTATTATGAAACTGAATGAAAGTTTACAAAATGGTGCCGTGCCGGTAAAAAAAGAACCTTTCTAAGTGATAACTAAAATGTTCTAAATAAATATTAACATTAACAAAACAATGTTAGGTTACTCTTACTGCCCTCTTCGTCAAATATATTGTTTTCTTTCACCTACCTCACCCCTCTCACCCCCTATCCATTCCCCCAGTCTTATCACCCGTCCGAACTGTACGCATTTTTTTATAGCAATGCATCTTACTACCCATTCGGCTTATAAGCATATGTACTAATTACGGTATTGGTTTTATGGATGAGGAAGCTAATATATTTAAAAGAAAGTGTACCCGCATTTGTACGAAGGGAGAGTGGGGAAACAATTTTTGTAAAAACCAACCTTAGTACAATCGGCCAAGATTTGAACCTTGATCTCCACGTCATCGGAAGTCTAGCTTACTGTGAGAGTGACGCCTTAGACAATGCATCCACCAAAGTGGGTTATGTGCATTTAATCGGACAAATGGAGTAGGGGTGAGATAGTAGAACTTAGAGGAAATGTATCTTCATTTGTGTGAAGTGATACTGAAAAGAAATTTAATAGATCAAATATTCCCTCAGTATATCCAAATGGGATTCAAATCTTGAACCCCCAAATCCAGGCTTCCAGCTAACTAGACAAGATATGCTTAACGTTTATTCCATGAACCTCCTCAATGTGGGTTGCTGTAATTTTATATTAATATGGTAGGTGACCTGGCGGTCTAGGGGTAAGGTGTCAGACTTCTGTGCTGGCGTCCGGGGTTCAATCCTCGGTCCCGGCAAAGATTTATCTGATTACCAAACCCTTCCTTCACCTCTGACAAGACGTGTATTAATCACAACTTGGGAATGTGGGGAATGCCAGGCCTCCACCGTGGTTCGGATTCCACGTTAAACTGTAGGTCCTCCATTTCATCTCACAATCACCCTACCACTACACATTAGCGTAAGTGCGTATAACCCGAACGGGTAGTAAGACGCGGTGCTAATAATAATAATATATTAATATGGTTACCGAGCCTAAGCTCTAACATAAAGATAAAATGCAAATTTCAGTTTAAAACACAAATGGTAAATAGACTAATTTTCTATTTTTTATATCGGAATAGGTAGGAGGGTGAGGGTTCTTGGTAATAAGGGGGGCTGCGTAAGCGAGTGTGTGTGTGTGTGTGTGTGTGTGTGTGAGAAAGAGAGAGAGAGAACCATTAGGCGAAGGAAATCGAATATTATGTCAGATTACGTTCATACGTTTCCTCGCTGCTAGCGTTTATTTTTGTTATTGTTGTGACGCGGAATGAATCCCGATAAGAGCGTAAATCGCTCCAGGACTAGACGCGTAGGCCTACGTAATTACAGCGTTCAAATGGGATAATGAGAGGGAAACATGGCAAAATAATACATTACGACCACAACAAGAGCAATACAATGTCTTCTTGCCTAGAGGAAATGGGTAAAAAAAAGTAGTTCGCCTAGTAAAATTAAATGGAGTCTTTTTTTCGTGTTTCTGGTGGCCTGGTGGTCTAGGGGTAAGGTGTCGGACTTCTGTGCTGGCAGCCGGGGTTCAATTCTCGGTCCCGGCACAGATTTATCTTATTACCAAACCCTTCCTTCACCTCTGACAAGACATCTTGTGAATGTGAGGAATGCCACGCCTCCACCGTGGTTCGGATTCCACGTTAAACTGTAGGTCCTCCATTTCATCTCACAATCACCCTACCATTACACATTAGCGTAAGTGCGTATAACCCGAACGGGTAGTAAGACGCGGTGCTAATAATAATAATAATAATAATAATAATAATTTTCATGTTTCAATACATTGTTTTAATCGTCTTGGGGGTAAAGTGCTTGCCTCATGACCGAATGTTCATGGGTTCAAACCCTGCCGGGGTGGGGTCGACTGATTTTTTTACTGAGCGATGAAAATTAAGTAGCACAACTTCCTTCGGAGAGGAAGTAAAGCCGTCGGTCCTTATGTCAAGTTGCGGCATGTAAAGATCCCTGGAACGTACATGAAATAACTTTCCGGCAAAATTTGTAAGTTCTTTATCGCTCGCTCGTAGAAAAACAGAGCGGAAATCAACGGGACAGTACTGTATTTAATCATAACTTCCCTAATACTTGTATGTTCCTGCATACGGTGCGGGCGGGTGGCGATAACCAGCCGAAGGGCTGCGTGCGAACACTTCCCCGGATGGGTAGAAAACCAAATTTGATATAATCATGACCAACCTTTGGGTTGAAGACTCACTATTATTTCTTGATATATCAGTTTAGTCTATTTAATCTTTACTGTTATATTTCGTTTATCCTGGCAGCCGGGGTTCAATCCTCGGTCCCAGCACAGATTTATCTGATTACCAAACCCTTCCTTCACCTCTGACAAGACATCTTGTGAATGTGGGGAATGCCAGGCCTCCACCGTGGTTCGGATTCCACGTTAAACTGTAGGTCCTCCATTTCATCTCACAATCACCCTACCATTACACATTAGCGTAAGTGCGTATAGCCCATACGGGTAGTAAGACGCGGTTCTAATAATAATAATAATAATAATAATAATAATAATAATAATAATATATTTCGTTAAAACCGTAGTAAATAAATTACAAATTTACTGCGACAAACTTTCTATTGGGGTTTCAGAAATGGTTTTAAGGCACAACATTTTTTAGGAAAACTTTTATTTACCTACTTTCTTATAATCGCGTCCTACTACTCATCCGGGCCCTCATATCTACACTACGAGGAAGGGAGAATTTGAGGAAATGTACTCACGTTTGCGTGAAGGAAAAGTGAAACAATATTTAGGCAAGGACCTCCAGCTGGTATTCAAACCCCAACCTCTTTGCCACCGTCAAAACAAAGAAGACAAGAGCAGTCAACGTGCTCCTAAATGTTGTATGTACAAAATTGTATTTTTTTAAATTTGCGTATATAATCAGATTACAAGCGACGATTGTCCATAAAAGAATATAGGTGAATTGTGAACTTTTTTTTTAATAATCCAAGGCAGGAAAGAGAGAAAAAACATGTACAATTTAGGAGAGGGGTGTCGAAGGTGAAAAAATTGCAGCGCCGACCCTCCCTTCATAAATAAACTATAAACTATAGCGTCATGCCAACTTGCCATCAGAATAATAGAACAGAGTGCAGCCGTTGTTTTAAACACGAGTGATTGGTCTGTTCGGGCTTGTGGTGTGCAGCGGGGAAGGACGGGGGGAGCGAAAAAATATACATACCATTGGATGCTCGGTGATATAATGGGGGCTTCTTTAAACCTCACAAAACCTAGGTATTTTTTGTGAATTAAACTAAATACTAGCCGAGTGGTAACTAGGAAGCCCTTTTAATTTTTGACACTTATTATAAATATTTCGTTTAAATAATGTTCATATTTACAAAACAGAAGAAAATTGTGTTAGTTTTATAAAATGTTTGGTCCAGCCTCTATATTGCAGCCAAACAAACAAGCTAATTACAGGGAAAACACTATAGATATCAGGTATGCTAAATCAAAATTACTCCGAATTTGTTGCCATAATGTATTACTCTTTGATTAAGGGCAACCTTTCTCATATTATAGAAGATTGAATCAAAAAGTTTTGTTTAAAATCAATGTCGAAGAAGGCTATTCCAAAATGTATGTGTCACTCAATGCTTTGGATTAGTTTTATGGTGCGAAACATATTTCGCAATCTTCTGGTTGTTTTTTAATCCATGGATAAACTTGGTGCAGGAATCGTGTCCCAGAAGAGGATATACTTCGAATACAACTGACCTGCCCTCATTGCTTGCTTCAAATATAATACATATATTTTATAAATATACTGTAGGCCTACATAAATTAAACAAATGAACATAGTTCGTTTTAGCACCACGTTTTACCGCCTGTTCAATTTATACGCCGATGTACTAGTTACGCACGTGTGTTAGGGATTATAAAGGTTGTATTTAGAGGATGTGTAACCGCATTTGCGTGGAGGCACAGTAGAAACTCACTTATGAAAAAACAATTCAGTCACTCGACCGGGATTCAAACCCCAAACTACCCGTCATTGGCAGTCTAGTCTTATTGCGATAGTGACGCCTTTTGTTAGACCATCCGACTACCTAAGCGGATAACTTACTATTCAATTAGCTCACGTTACAGTTAAATGACTATAAATATTCACGGTAGCCTGTATTTGTAACACACCTCAGTGATGGCTGCATGGTCTAAGGCACTACTCTGCAAGTAGACTAGACTGCTGATGACAGAGAGCTCGAGGATCGAATCTCGGACGGATATACTGAGGGTGGTTTTTCCACAAAATGTCTCCACTCCCCCTCAACTAAAATGCGGGTACACTCCATATACATATAACCTTTCTCATCCCTAAAACTATTAGCGTAATTAGTATAATAATAATAATTAGCACCGCGTCTTACTACCCGTTCGGGTTATACGCTTAAGTACTAATTACGCTAAAGGATTAGGAATTGGGAAGGTTTAATCAGAGGAAGTGAACCCGCATTTGCGTGGAGGGAGAGTGGGAAACCACTTAGGAAACCCCCCTTCCCCCTAGTTCACCCAACCGAGATTCGAACCTCGATCTCCCCGTCCTCAGCAGTAGAGCTCAACACGACAAGCGCATTAGCCAACTACGCCACTGAGGCGGGTCGTAATTAGTAATTAGTACATAAGCGTATAACCTGAACGGGTAGTAAGACGCGGCGTTAGATAAAAAAAACTATTTTGAGATAAAAATAATAAACAAAATTAATCCATTGATTTGGTTTACAAAATTTGGAGTGGAGGGAGTTTTAGAACATAAACCTAGGTTATAGGTTGCTTGATTTATTTATTTTTAATATTATGTGCTTATATTTACTCTTTATATATGTATAATGTTTGTGACTTCATGTTTCCTCATGACTCAAACATTTGCATACGTTCATAAATAAATATTCTACATCGTTGCAATAAATGTACACATGTGGGCTGGTATATATGCAGAGTTTGTTTTATATTAAACTAGGAGGATATTTATTAAATACGCAATTTTAACCAACAATTCACAGATCACATCATAAAGACCATTTTTTACAACAAAAATATTTTAAAACTTTAAATACGTGTACAAAAATTAAATATTTTGTTGACATTAAATCACTTAAAAACTAGCTGGTATCAGTGAGCAAGAGGATTAAATGCCAGGTTCGTCTAATGATGGGAGGGTCGGGACTCGAATCCCAGCAGGGTCAGATGAGGGGGGGTTTCCCACCCTTACCTTCACGTAAATTCGGGATCATTTCTATTAAACCCTATCTCCTCCATTAGTGTAACTAGATGCGGATAGCTCGGATGGGAAGTTAGACGCGGTGTGAAAGAAAACATATTAAAACAAAACAGAAAACATCGAATGCGCACATTTTTTTTCTTAAAAGAGACAAAAGATCTTGCATCGTTTCAAGTAGTAATGCTATGGTATCAACGGGTTAGCTATAGTTGGGTGACCATTCGGAGAACCAACTAAGACAACAGATAATGTTGCCAGCATCGACAAAAAGCTCATTAAATTCATCTTGCAAGATGTCGACATTAAAACAGTTTCTCTCAAAGATGGAAAAAAAAAGGACAGCTAAACTTCGTGTGACTTTGAGTGCTTTAAGACGGATTGAGAAACTTTTTGGGCTCTCAAATAAGGTTACTATGCTGATCCTACTATACTGTAGAGCATGGAGTGGAGATAAAGGGAGATAAAGGGTAGGAAGGGAGGGATGAAATAAACATTAAGGGCTAGATATCTTTTTGAGACGCATGCGAGTCACCAAATGTTGACCCAAACGATCGATAAAGCTACTAGGCTAAAAATCTATCTCCCTTACCACCTAATGCACTTGATTCCTCCACTCGTTTTCTACGGGTTCACTGAACTCTTCAGGGTCTTTCCTTTGGTCCGTGAAACTACTTCTAGTGAGGTTGTTTTGTTTTTATTGATCTACATAGTCATTTCCGGCCACTTCCGAGTTTCCCCCAATTCGTGCAGTAGGGGACCTGAACTCTTCCGTCAACCACGAAACCTTAGAAAGACAGTATATATATACATGGTGTTAAAAAAAAGGGGATAGAATGTTCAGTGTGTGTATATAGGATGTTCAGAAATTTAGGTTCTTATAGTAACTCATTAAAATGAGTAAAAGAATAGTACGAGTAAACATTAAAAAAAACTCACATAGATACAGCCATGTCTTTCAATATTTAATAAATAAATTAAGATAAAAACAATTAAATGTTAACTGGACTTACATGACAAATTTAGTATTTATTACAAAACAAAAGGTGCTCTACATGATGTTCTTCCATTTCCACACCGAATTCCACATATCTACAAATTGTTGCGTGCTCTTTGAGAACCCCTTGGCTTCATTCTAATCGTATAAAAACAGTTTTCAACTCACTGTTTTAAGTCCGATGGATAATTTATTAGAGACGAATACACAACACTTTTGAAGTATCCTCTCATAAAAAAGGTCTAAAGGATTAAGGTTATAGGTTTGGGGGTTAGCAGCTGGACCTCCTCGACCTATTCTGTGTGTCTGTGTGAATTGGTTCGTGAACCTAGGTTTACTAAATATATATATATTTACTTACACTATGGTATTAGGAACTCAAAAAAGTACGCAACCAATCCTTATTTGAAATAGTTGTACCTACTCCTCCCTCCATTAATTGTAGTGGCTTTGGCCTATATTAGATCCTAACAGTCCACGTCCCAATCCTAATCTCTTTCCTAGATTTACTCATAGCTCCCCCAGTGAAGTCCCACCCGAGAGATACAACTGGAAGTATATTTTATCTCGGGAATATTTCACCCCAGGAACGGCCATGAGTTTTAGAGTGTTTTTACGATGAGAGTTCATCACGCCACATCCAGTCCCCAAGCTGGAGGACCAGCCCTATCAACTCCGTGTAGTTTTTCAAGATCTTAAATTCCAAACCCTTTTTTTTTTAACAGATTGTATAGCTTCGTCGTGTTTGTGTTTGCAATGGTTTTCCTTTATACAATAAGACGTATAAATAGTGCGTTTTATTTAAAGGTGTGCATTATAGCAGAACCAATTCAACTCCCGGTTCGCGCGAGGTATTAAAGTTAAGGGAAAATAATAAAAGACTTACATTCTACCAGAAATGTGTGTAGAACATTTATATTTGAATGATTACTCGACATTTTCTGTGGTGACGATAGGGGGCAAGGCGAAATAGTTTCTTGTTAATTAATATTTAGTACCACGTCTTACTACGTCCGGGTTATACGCTTTAAGTACTAATTACTCTAATGGAATAGGATTTGGGAAGGTTGAATTAGAGGAAGTGAACCCACATTTGCGTGGAGGGAGATTGGAAAACCATTTAGGGAAAAACCACCCCCAGTTCACCCGACTGAGATTCGAACCTCGATCTCCCCGTCCTCAGCGGTCGAGCTCAACACGACAAGCGCGTTAGCCAACTACGCCACCGAGGCGGGTCAGTAATTAGTAAAAAAGCGTACAAACCAAACGGGTAGTAAGACGTGGTGCTAAAAAAAAAACAATGTCGCTGTTGAAGAAACTTTGTCTTATAAGGAAATCCCAGTAACATTTCGTGTTGATATTTTCATCTACGAGACTAAATCATCGCCGCGGGTGTTTAGTTCTGGGAATTTCAAACATTTAATATACCATAAATAATAACAATAAAACTTTACGATGGAACAAATAGCTCAAGACATTCGTTTCATAACAAACATCAAAATAGGTTTTAAAAAAAAGTAGCATTTCCTTCAGAAGAAGCCTTTAGAAACTACAGTCGTATAATTTTCCGGTCAACATTTTACTATGTTATTAGTATTATTTTATAGGTATTGATCATGGAGTTGAACTGAAATAGTTCTTGTTCCAATAAAACATTTTAAGGTTCCCATACTGGTTCCAGCTAGAGAAAAATAAAAGTTCTTGCACTTTTCGGTTCTTAATTAGGTTCTGATTCTTTTAAATACACCATAGCTTAACAAATAAATTATGATAAAAGTAAAATTTAAGTATTTCAAAAAAAAAATTAAAGAAAGGACATAAAATGCTAATTATAAAAAATATTCATTAAAATTCAGAACCTTTAAGAACCAATAAAATCCTATTTCTATATATATTATATTGAGTTCAATTACAGTTATGGTTCTCAAGCAATATATTTGTAAGTTTCAAGTTCCAGTTCTGGTTCCTTAAAAATAACTGTTAATTAAGGATATGGATTCTGGTTCCAGTTCCAGTTCGAATCCCTGGTATTGATAATATCTTCAAGAGTGAGAGCTGCATATCACATCATTTGACGTACGAATACGTGACAATAGAGCTAGTAATTTCTCTAGATGTCAGATAATGTTCTTCCTTTGAAAATTTGAATGTATTTTTTTTATTGAATATAGGTATAACTAAAAATCTCGTAAAGTGTTTTATTTAAGGCAATGTCAAACACAGCTATATCATGATAAGGATTTGTAGGGATTCGAATTATCCAATTTTATTTTTTGTAATTCTAGGGTTTAGGTTAAGGTGCGGTAGAAGGGAGCACGAGTAATTTTACAGTTTTTATAGCATTACATTTTTTTGGCCAAAATAAATCAAATATTTCTCCAGTAGCAATGTAGAGTTTAGTTTTCTGCACGTGTTAATATCAACGGATCTTGAATATATGTCAAGGTGGTCCTGGAATTTCGTCAAAACATTTTAAATAAAGAGAAGAAGTTTTGACAACATTCCAGGACACCCTTGACATCTATTCAAGATCTGTTGATATTAACATGTGCAGAAAACTAAACTCTATGTGGCCACTGGATAAATATTTGATTAATTTTTGCCAACAAATTTATATTCTATAAAAACTGAAAAATACTTGCACTCACTTCTACCACACCTTAAGGTGTGGTAAGAGTTAACAAACGGAAAGTTGGTGCTGATGTGTTCACAATCCATCCAGAGCAACGCCCACACTCGGCTCCTAGACTAGTTAATGTCTCCAGCCCTCACCATTTGGGAGAAAGCACATGTCCTGGGAAAGTCATGAAAATGCGGTAGTTCCCCGTTGATTTCTGCACCGAATTTCATGAAAGAACGACCAAGTAATCCTTCACATTCCACAATCGACATCGGATCGATAGCTTTACTTCCCCTCCAGGGAAAGTTGTGTTACAGATTTTCATCGCTCAGTAAAAAAATTCTGTCGATCCCGACCTAGATTAAAAACGTGAATATCAAGTCAGAAAGCGGACATTTTACCCCAATACCACCAAGACAATCACATTTGAGGTAATGTAAAGTATTTTTTCAATCTTAAGGCGGGAGTGTAGTGGAGGCAAGAAAAGGTAGTGCCTTTTCAGTTTTATAGCAAAAATGTTTTGCCCAAAAGAAATAAAATATAGCTTCAGTACATATTTTTTTTTTACACACGGTGATATCAACAGTTAAATATTTGTCATGAACATGGCGGCATCAGATGAGAAACTTTTTAAATGAAGATAAAAGGTTGTCATTAAATTCCAGGACACCTTTGGCAGATATTGAAAAAAAATTGAGCTTATCATGTGAAGAAAATTAAATTCTATGTTTGTACTGGAGCAATAATTCATTAATTTTGGCCAAAAAAATGTGTTGCCACAAAAACTGCAAAAACACTGGCTTTTCTTCGTGTGTCTCCTTCCATACCACCGTAATGCCATTAGCAATGCTCCTTCAACCGTCATTAAATGGCAAACGTGACATTTTTAATATATTTTTGTATTTCTAGTAGTAGGTTGATTAGAAAATTGCCTAGGTATGCAAAGGTGTTCGGAATAGTGTTACCTAAAAATAAAACTCAACTAATGAGGGGAGGGGGAGGGTAATCAATTTAAATACAATACTGAGAATAGTGCCCCTTAAGAGAAAAACTAAACACTGCAGTATTTAATTAAAGCAACGATTGGGATGATATATTTCAATGTTATTTCTTAAATCGTAAGTTTATTATATAGTTCTGATGTCCATTGTGTAAGATTTTTAAATTAGTTTGGAAACTAAAACGATGTATAAAAATTACCCATCCCGGTGGGTACGGGGATAAAGATGGCTCATCTTTCCCGGTTTGCCAGTGACGGAAAGGTTGAGTTCGAATGCCAGTTGGGAAAAGATGTTTTTAATACATGGTTATTCACTCTCTCCACACAAATACAGTTAAATTTCCTGTCCATCCTACCTTCCACATTCCAACCCCGTTTTTTTTAACTATGCGGATAGCCCGGATGGGTAGTAAGAGGTGGAAAGGGGGGAGGTGGATATTCAAATAATAAATCGTTAGTAAAATCTGATATGAACCACCAGTTTAATAACATTTCAAGCCATTCCTGTGTATCACCGGAACCGGTATTCTTTAAAATAGCCTGTGTGTTTTGAGTTGTGGTATACATTGTGGAGGCATACATAGAATAGCCTACATGCTGTAAAGAGCTGTAGTAGATAATTGTAGGGGCATAAATAGAATAGCCTACATGCTGTGAAGAGCTGTAGTAGATAATTGTAGGGGCATAAATAGAATAGCCTACATGCTGTAAAGAGCTGTAGTAGATAAATGTAGGGGCATAAATAGAATAGCCTACATGCTGTAAAGAGCTGTAGTAGATAATTGTAGGGGCATAAATAGAATAGCCTACATGCTGTAAAGAGCTGTAGTAGATAATTGTAGGGGCATAAATAGAATAGCCTACATGCTGTAAAGAGCTGTAGTAGATAATTGTAGGGGCATAAATAGAATAGCCTACATGCTGTAAAGAGCTGTAGTAGATAATTGTAGGGGCATAAATAGAATAGCCTACATGCTGTAAAGAGCTGTAGTAGATAATTGTAGGGGCATAAATAGAATAACCTACATGCTGTGAATAGCTGTAGTAGATAATTGTAGGGGCATAAATAGAATAACCTACATGCTGTGAATAGCTGTAATATGGCAATGTAGAGCCATAGGAGAAACCCGGGCAAAGCGAATATTATGCTAAGCGTAAAAATTTGCTAAAAATTAGGTTTACAGCTAATTAATTAGATATATTAATAAATCGTATTTTTTAGAAGTGTGTTTTCTAGATTGAATAAAAGTTTAAGTTGATTTATACTGGTTTATTAAATAATATGCTATTAAGTATGAGCAAGCCTCACAGTTTCAACAAAGAACTGAAGCCACACAAGAAACGATGGTCCATTCACCCAACCATTAATTATTATCAGTGCAACTGCCTTAAGTTCCACTGGGGGGAAGGGAGCACCATCTAAAAATCTTTCTTGCATCCTGTCCGCATTCAGCACCAGCTATCACCCCAACTTGTATTTTTCCTCGAGTACTCAAACTCTTTGGTGGACTATTGGTAGTTGTTTGGATACCTGGTTCATCCATATTATAAATATAGCTAGCTCCAGGGTTGTTCTTTTCCACTTGTCCCCAGTGAATTGAAAAGAAACGCTCCAATTGAGGCCTATTAAACCCCCTTGCACGTGTAATGGAAGTAGGCTCCAGATACCGTAGCACAAACTCAGGATGGCAGTCGTTAAATTTTGACAAACACTCTTCTCCAGCCCTTCCATTTTTGAATGCTTATTCTATTTAGTTAGCTTTTGCGTACTCAAAAACTAATGTTAAATTATTATTATTATTATTAGCACCGCGTCTTAATACCCGTTCGGGTTATACGAACTTACGCTAACGTGTAATGGTAGGGTGATTGTGAGATGAAATGGAGGACCTACAGTTTAAC
>CABFOW010006660.1:0-22921 GCA_902141385.1 Timema californicum
TCAGCTACCCCTAGTACCACCAGTTCCTGCTTTATCTAGCACTCAGCTACCCCTAGTACCACCAGTTCCTGCTTTATCTAGCTCTCAGCTCTCCCCAGTATCACCAGTTCCTGCTTTATCTAGCACTCAGCTACCCCTAGTACCTCCAGTTCTTGCTTTATCTAGCACTCAGCTACCCCTAGTACCACCAGTTCCTGCTTTATATAGCTCTCAGCTACACCTAATACCACCAGTTCCTGCTTTATCTAGCAGTCAGCTACCCCTAGTACCACCAGTTCCTGCTTTATCTAGCTCTCAGCTCTCCCCAGTATCACCAGTTCCTGCTCTGTCTAGCTCTCAGCTACTCCCAGTACTACCACTGCTCTATACAGTTTCTCCATTTTATCCCAGGACTTCTCATGCGGCGGAACTTTTGTGAAACAATTCCTAACTACGTTAGCCATCCCTGCAGACCCTTTGCTTCATTCCCACCAGCTCATTACAGCCTATGGAATTCTATAATCCTGGGTTCTTCTGGTACCTGACATTCTTCTGTAAACTTCTTCGTTGTTCCTCTGTCTCACACTCACTTCATTTAATGTTCCTAGAATAATTATTTTGTGATCTTTCTTTCAAATATTTCTAGGGGGCTGTAGTAATTGTTCCTATTTGTCAATACTTCCAGCCCTTACGTATCTATTACTACAGTGTTATATAATTTATTTTGGTATGAATAGAGATTTATATTTCAGAGCACTTATTAAGTTAAAACAGAATTTGTCTACCTTCTGTATTCTCTCTTATGATATCTGTTCCATATTCATTCCTAATCGTAAATCAAGCTTCTGGTTATTTGAGTTTTCTGCGCTGATTTGCAACTCATTCAATCATCAATATACAATACAATTTTTATAGTAGGGGCCTTTCATAAAATTCAAACGTATTTCACAGTGAACATTGATAGCATTTTACTATATTATTAGTACTTATAATAAGTTATCTATCAAAAGTAACAGCAGCGGATCACATGGCTTGACTAGAAACTCTTATAGCGGTCAGATAAGGTTATTCATAGGAAAATAATAGGAATACTACAGTATTAACCACTTGTTCAGGCGTTATAATCACGTACGGAGGGGTAGTATTCGCCACTTGTGTGGGAAAGGTCTTAAGGTGGGGATATAGGGGGTGCGAGAAAAGGCCAGTGTTTTTGCAGTTTTTATATCAAAACTTTTTTGGTCAAAAAATCAATTAATTCTTCAGTAGAAAAATAGGTATTCATTTTCTTCACATGGTAGTCTCAACAGTTGTTGAATATTTGTCATGAATATTGCGACATTAGATGACAAACTTTTTAAACGAAGAGAAAAAGTTGTCATTAAATTCCAGGACACCCTTAAGGTTAGATTTTTTTTTACGGTCGTAATACTTGACATTTAGTGTTCGAAACGTTAAAAATACATTTATATTTTCATTTAGTTTGAAAATTATTGGTTTTATATAAATATGTTTCAAATAAAATATTTGTATTACAAATAGCCATTTTATTTATAATATTGATCAATGCTTATAAATTAATTTTAATCAAAATCGTTAGAGCCGATTTTGAAAAAATCCATTCTTTCTCTTTTTGCCCTTTAGTAAACTACCCTTAATTTTAGGGTTATATTAAACCCTATTCCTAACCCA
Organism: Timema californicum; assembly: GCA_902141385.1. Lineage (NCBI taxonomy): Eukaryota > Metazoa > Arthropoda > Insecta > Phasmatodea > Timematidae > Timema > Timema californicum. Next base: position 1,669 of record CABFOW010006660.1, read on the forward strand.
AAATCCTAATTAGTAGGGTCCAAATACAAAATAAATATGTAAACTATACCGAGAACACGCAATCTGATCCGATTGCGGAACCTGCACCACGGTCACCCTCAATAACAATAAAAATGTCCCCCTAACAATTTACCTAACAAAAAGCCTTAGAAGTTGGGTAGTATTAAACCTAAGGATATGTAAGTGAAAGAGATATCGTGTAAAAGGTGAAGTAATTAAAAATGAATCATTTATTTAATATTTCAATATAATATGAACAATTAATAACAGGGAAAAATCCAAAAAAATACAGAAAAGGTCGTGATCCCTACAGCAAAGTTTCATTTGAAGAATCCGCAAAATATTATAATGATTACCTTCATTAAATTTAAGTTAACAATAAGTTAAGTTAAATACGTAATTATGTCAAGAAAGTACAATACAATTTTTTTTATTAAATTTCTCTTAAAACCTCTTTTTTTACATGAAATATAAATCGATTTAATTATTGTTTACAGCTCTCAAACACGATTAAATATTGATATAAATAATATGCCATACATCGGCTTACCCTAAACATAAATAATATCAAAATTCTTTATTATTGATCTTAACGTTGATTAGTACACATTTAGTTATCCTAGTCTAAATACTACTTTTTTATAATCAAAGTAAATATGTTAATTTCCGACAATCTCCTCACTAGCGCTATTAGCGTCCAATAAACTATGTCCAAAAATATTTCCTATTAACAACATAATCACCTGCACTTTTGTCTAACTAGCGTCCAATAAACTAAGTTCATATAGATTTTTCAACTATTCTTTCACTTGCGCCATCAGCGTTCAATTCCATAACTATTATCCCATAACCTTGAACCCAAGTTTTAACAATAAGACAAAATATAAGTCCAAACAAAAGTTCTAAGACGTAACATTTGACCAAGCAAATCTTGTTGATATTCTTCTACAAATGTTAAAGTTAGATAAATATTTAGTGTGCCAAAAAGGATATTGATATATTATGAAAACTATCTGAAATCTCAGCTTATTCATATCTGACCAGAGTCTTAAAATTTTGGTTTTATAAAATAAACAATTAAATAATATTTAGCCAAAAGGAATTTAGAAGAAAGAAAAAAAGAAATAATTATTTGTCAAAAGATAATTTCGCTTACATTTTAATTCCTAATCTCTGAAGCCTTATCTTCGCCCTGCTATTGCCGAAGCCAGTCCAAGAGTGCTCTTCCAATTGCACAACCAGTCTTATATATAGTTTGGCACAGCTCACTGAACATAGAATGAGGGTATCACAAGGGGAAGGAAGGCACACTAAATAAAGTAAACAGGGGAGGGATCCACACGCAACATAGGCTTCCACACTATTCTAGAATAATTGAGAATTAACTGGACACTGGTCGAAGAGACTCTTCTTTCTTCCGAAGATTTTTGGCCTGGGATATCTTGTGTTGTGTACATGGTTAGCGCCGCCTCAGTATCTCGTAGCTTGTTGTCATGGCCGGGCGTGTTAGTTATGGCGGGGAGTATAGAGTCCGTAGTTGGGTCAACAGCCGTCGGCGTCTGAGTAATGGAGTAAGTCTATGGATTATTCACTTAGGCATCTTGGACTTGTAGCTAATGCTACAATATATCTAATTCCAAAAATCCCTCGGGGCAACCCTATTAAAATCCTATATATCAAGTTTTAGCCAGATTATTAAAATCGTTCAGGCTCTAGTCCGAGGTACCGACAGAAACAGGGACAGACAGACGGAAATTCAAAAACCAGTTTTTTGGATACGGGGGATCACGAAACTTCTAAATTCATCAATATCTCGAGTTAAATTTGTTTGACGATCACAATACTTTCTCTAGCTGTAAGATAGCGAGAAATTAAAATCGTGAATAGCAAATAAACCTAATGTTAGTATGTAATATTTTTGGCCCTAAAACAAATTTAGGATAGTTTAAAATGTCTTAAAATGATATAGTAGTAAGAATTTCACAGCAAAGAGAAATATGAACGGCGACATAAAATCGTAACTGGTATTTTGAATACCAAAATTGGGAGCTCTCAATTCAATAAACAGATTACATATTAAATAGAAATCTCCGCTTCAACACCTTGTCCGCAACATGGAGTACAACAGCACGTTAATGAGGGCCACTTCAAAGTTTAATCCGTTTAAATGGTTATTTCTTCGTGTGTTCTTCTGTCAAAATATTGGTTGATCCCTTTTATTCATTACTATTCAAGTGTTACTTGTTTAAAATGTGCCTGGGTTTCGACTCCTTCTTTTTAGAGGGTTTTAATTATTATTATTATCATCATCAGCCCCGTATTACTACCCGCTCGGGTTATACGCACTTACGCTATAATGTGTAATGGTAGGGTGATTGTGAGATGAAATGGAGGACCTACAGTTTAACGTGGAATCTGAACCACGGTGGAGGCCTGGCATTCCTCACATTCACAAGATGTCTTGTCAGAGGTGAAGGAAGGGTTTGGTAATCAGATACATCTGTGCCGGGACCGAGGATTGAACCCCGGACCCCAGCACAGAAGTCCGACACCTTACCCCTAGACCACCAGGTCACCAGGGTTTTAATTAAAGGCCATCCATGGATGGAAGGAGAGTTGGTGGGTGAAAGCTAACAGAAGGTTTTTAGCTGCAAACACTTGCGGGAAGTGACTAATGTAAATATATTTGGACATAATTAATATTTCATTAGTAGCCTAGTACTATATTGTCAATACATAAATGTTATCAAACGATTCTAATAATACTTTCCCAAGGATTACTGTATATTTGGAGTTTTCATAATTATTTATTGGAAGAACAAAATATATTAATTAACCTATTATGTTTTTTGTTTTGCGGTTGTGTCAACAAGATATCTTATATATAATTTGATAAGCCCGTTTTTGTTAATAGAAATTACGAGGAAATGACTGAGAAGATTTTGACAAACGACAACTCATTTTAACGGTTAGGAATCCAGAATGTCAGTAAAAATAGTAGTTTTCCACGGAAACCTGATTTTCACAGATAATTTTTAGTCTTTCAATCTCTATTTAGTCATAGTGGAAACCGTTAGTTTCTGCATGGCTGTAAATCTCTAAATAAAATATATCTCTTTGGCTACAAAATAATAGCTCGATCTTTATTTGTTTGTCTGAACACATCACAACTTTATATTTGGATGATTATTTTGGATGCTGGTCATACCACATCTAAATTGAAATGCCATAGCTGGGGAAACATTTATTTTAATTGGAACGTTGTTATTGTTAATTTACATTTAAATCAATAATATTAGGCATAATTTGAAAATTAAAAGGTTAAGTTGTTAAATTTGTGAGAATTTGTTTTGTTTAGCGTATGATAAAATGTCTAAATATGTTTTGTTTTGTATTATAAGCTCAAAATCGATCAAATGATCTTGAATAGTTTTTTTTATAAAAAAAATAGCCATTTTAACTATCTAAATATGACATTTGGTGTTTATTTTTTCAAATAATGGGTTGTGATGTTCATTTTACTCAAATAAAATATTTTGATATTTATTTAACAAAATTGTAACACAATACAAATACATAAAATAAGTTACGTTTTCATTTTTTTCGCTTAATTTTGAAGATATGATATTTAAAAGTAGTGTTTTATGAATCCCATCTATCTTTTCACATTCTTACAAATACATAAGTTCAGTTATGTTTCCATGTTGATACTTAATTTGAGGGAATACTATTTCAAAGTACCTTAATGCTTGAATACCACAACTATATTTTCAAATTATCTCTTTCTATCAGATTCTCTCACGCTCTCACACACTCTCTCACTCTCTCCCCCTCACACACACTCACACTCACACACTCACTCTATCTAATATAACTTTTCTCATTCTCTTTCACACTTTATCCCTCTCTCTCTCACACACTCTACAACTTCATATACACTCTTTATCACATAATTTCTCTTATACTGTCTGTATTATACTCTCTCAAACGCACTCTCTCTCGAACATTCTATCTCTTGAAATCTCTCTCACAAACGCTCTCTCTCACACATAAACGCGCTCTATCTCTTAAGATCCCTTTATCTTAAACTGTATTTATATTTGAATCTCACACTCTCACTCTCTCTGTATCATATTTACTCTCTCTCAAACCCACTCTCTTTCTTTCACACTCTCTTTCGTATTAAGCTCGCCCTCTTAATTTCTCTGTCAAATTCTTTCTCTAACTCTCCCTCAATATAATTTTCTCTCTCTAAGCTAATCTCTCCCTTTCTAACTTTCCTTCTCAAACTCTCTCTCACTTTCTCTTCCACAGTCCTTCGCTCCCACACACACACTCTTTCTCTTCGCCTAGTATTTGTCTTTCTAACACGTACACATACTCTCACTATAACTCGCTCACTCAGTTTATCTCTCTCAATTGCTCATTCTTATTCTCTTACACTCACTTTCTCCCACTCACACTCTCATTTTAATACTTACCCACACACTTACACAATCACACACTCAAACACTTACACTCTCATTTTCATTATCACTCTCTTTATCATATATCTTAATATGTATTTGATAAGCCCGTTTCCAGTAAAATAAATTACGAGGAAAAGACTGAACAGATCTTGACAAAAGAACACTCATTTTAAAGATTAGGAAATCAGGATACCAGTAAAAATAGTGGTCTAAAACTAAAACCCAATTTTCCTAGCGAGTTTTCCATGTTTTCCTTCTGTGTGGGTGTTCATTTGTACAATCATTCTTGGTTTACATCACCATGGAAACCGTGATTTGTGTATAGCTACATATTGGTAAATAAAATATGTATCTTTGTTTGAAAATATTATTATTATTATTTGCACCGCGTCTTACTACCCGTTCGGGTTATACGCACTTACGCTAATGTGTAATGGTAGGGTGATTGGGAGATGAAATGAAGGACCTACAGTTTAACGTGGAATCCGAACCACGGTGGAGGCCTGGCATTCCCCACATTCACAAGATGTCTTGTCTGAAGTGAAGGAAGGGTTTGGTAATCAGATACATCTTTGCCGGTACCGAGGATTGAACCCCGGCCGCCAGCACAGAAGTCTGACACCTTACCCCTAGACCACCAGGTCACCGTTTAAAAATAATATCAGCTCAATCGTTACTTGAATGGTTTGGTACAACAAATAGATTTAAAAAATGGGAGAAGGGTCATTTTAATGTTCTCATTAGGATGATAAGGGGGAAAATATAAGTTTTTATTAAAATTACGCAGCGAAAACTAAATATATCTTAAGCAAAGTTGGTAGCCTTTGACGAGTAAACTTTCAACTAAAAAGTGGGTGAGGGCTTATTATATAGATCCTTCCCAAATAAAGAGTTTAAAATATATTTTAGTGTAATAATCTGCACTAGTTAATACTTCATGAAACAATAAATTTAAAATGATTATATTCACACTTAAATCTTGTAAAAACTTGCAACAAAAATGAACACATTTTTTATATAGCTTAGAGAAATAGCATAGAAGAAATAAGTCTCAAAATTAAACGTTTTAATTTGTAAAATAATGTATGAACACAACTGACAAGATGGTTTATATGACGCCATCAACCACCTTTGTTTACGATGGTTTGCCATCTTGAAGAACATTTTAGAAGGTTCTCGTTTGAAAAACATTCTTCATAAGAAAACTACAGATGTTATTTCCACAAAAATGAAACATCCAAAATGTTATTTTCAGACGTTCATGTTTCAATAATGTAAAAGCTGTTAATCATGAAAAACAAATGGTTTGTTTGTGTGAAAGTTTTAGCGGCCAGAACTTTTACACAGCCACATAATCGTTTATTATAGTGAAAAACAGGCTATGCGCAGGGTCACAACATAAGACATTTCTAACTAGATAAAAACCCTTAAACATCCCATTTTCGAACGCTTGGCGTGCCAATCGACCAAATTTAAGGTGTCTTCATTTGAAAACCTGAAGTTGCGGCAAGAGCACACTGAAAGGCAATGGTAGTCAAGCATCTCTACTATGAACCTTTTTATTTGTATTTTGAAATATCAAACAAAAGTAAGCAGATACTCCATCAACAAAATGCTTGGAATTTCCCATTTCAAACTGTTGACACCCCTGAAATCAAAACCGTGGGGCAAAGGTAGCTCATGGAAGTTGTTCTGTTTACATGGCTAGCGTGTGTATGCTAACAATGCTTGTAAATAGATTTCAATTGTTGGTAGTAATAAAGTGAATCTGGCAGAATTACTGGGAGGTTGGCTAAGCGGCAGTCAAGGCCTCACGAGATAAGAGCTGAAGTGAACACAGGGATGTAAAGTTCGTAGGCGAGTAGGGGATGAACCAGGCGTGTGCACAAAACGTAAAGATAAATCATTATAATTTTGAGCATAAAATTTAGCCTATCTCAGGCTAGAGACGTCTGCCTATACTAGAAGGTTTATAACAAAGTAAAAACAGAAGGTGAATCTTGAAGCCAAAAATGTTCACGATTACAATACTTATGATTCTTTATGATGTATATATGTTTCGACTATAAAAAAAAGAGTGAAATCACAGTGTTGTGGAAAAATACAGTCAGTCAAATATGTACTCATGTCTCCCGGTAAACGAAGTAAAATGTGTACATATCCCTTACGGCAAACAAAGACACTTTGCAAATGTGGATATATTTCACATAATTTCGCCTCCATAATCCCCATCCCAATATTTTAATTAATATAAATGCAAGGGTGATCTGGCGGTATAGGGGTAAGGTGACAGACTTCTGTTCTGGGGGTCCGGGGTTCAATCCTTGGTCCCGGCACAGATTTATCTGATTGCCAAACCCTTCCTTCACCTCTGACAAGACATCTTGTGAATGTGGAGAATGCCAGGCCTCCACTGTGGTTCGGATTCCACCTTAAATTGAGGGTCCTCCATTTCATCTCACAATCACCCTACCATTACACATTAGCGTAAGTGCATATAACCCGAACGGGTAGTAAGACGCGGTGTTAATAATAATAATAATAATAATAATATACATGCATATTGCATACGACCCGGACGGGTAGTAATACGCTGTGATTTATTTTAAAGTGTACAAATGTATGAACTCCATATATTTTTTTATAACTGATATGTCAAGTATTGAGAAGTAAAACTAATAATTATTATAAATAGGTGTTCTTATTCGCTAGAGGGTTTTTCAAGAACTTTTTAAATAAAGCTACTGGCATTTGGGGAACGTTTAAAGCTGTATCCCTAGCTGTGGTCCAGAGATTAGCGGCTGGGAAGAAACATTCAATGAACAATTGTTTGAATTGGATAAAAATACGACATTAGTGGTATATTATAGGCATCAGTCAGTGTCGAGTATGCCAACCTCATGGTATTTGATCAGCTTGAATCCCAATCGTGTCGAGTTCTAGTTTTAACTTCTGATTATTAGATGCGAATAAAAATGTTGTACGATTCGGAGCGCTATTATTCCTTGGATTGTGAAACCTGAAAAAATAACTATCAATACAAGTTTTTCCCTAACTTTGGCCAGTTGTGTAGCCAGGGGTGTACCCAAGAATTTGAGCTTGGGCTTTTGAATAATAATTTTAATAATTGCACCATTATATATTTCAATCACTGTAATATTTAGAAATTTGATTTGAAGTAGGAGGATAAGAAGATAAAGAATCAGCGATGCCCCCTAAAATGTGCGTGTCCGGGGGTTTGTATCCCGGGGAAAAAACTGATTTCAATGGATGCAAATGGTAATATTTAAGCTAATTTTTACCATTTTCGACTCCTTGGCTTACCCTCTGTCTATTCGAAAATGTTGTATTTAAGGACGTTTATCTCGAAATCAATATATTTATATTTTAACATTATACAGTACACAACACAATACTGACAAAATTAATACCACTCAAATCTATTTTAGTTGACTTATAGCTCCATAGGTAGTACTTGTATTAAATCTGCAAAATGTATAAATTATTATTATTAGCACCGCGTCTTACTACCCGTTCGGGCTACACGCACTTACACTAATGTGTAATGGTGGGGTGATGGTGAGACGAAATGGAGGACCTACGGTTTAATGTAGGACCCAAACTAGGGTGGAAGCCTGGTATTACACACATTCACAAGTTGTGATTAATACCCGTCTTGTCAGAGGTTAAGGAAGGGTTTGGCAATCGGATAAATCTGTACCGGGACCGAGGATTGAAACTCGGATCCCAACACAGAAGTCCGACACCTTACCCCTAGACCACCAGGTTACACATAATTTATAAAGGTCCGGAATATGTTGCTCTCTTTAGTGAACCACACAAACCATTTAAAAAGAGTCAAGGTAAGTTGTAAATTAACTAAATGGCAAGTAGTGCTAAATTAAACGTACTGCCAAAAAGTCTCCCGTATTGTTTTGTGAAGGGGGAGATCACGTTTTAATTATTATTTTTTAAATGCATGTATGTTACTTTAAGGGTTATTCAAGGGTTCGATCTAATGGGCCAATGACTGTGGGGGGAGGGTTGTTAGAGGGTATAACCCGTTATAGTGTTGAGTAGATATGATAAATAATAATAATAATAATATTTAGCACCGCCTCTTACTACCCGTTCGGGCTATACGCTTTTAAGTACTAATTACGCTAATAGATTAGGAATTGGGAAGGTTGAATTAGAGGAAGTGAACCCGCATTTGCGTGAGAGGGAGAGTGAAAAATAATTTAGGATAATCCACCCCCAGTTCCCCCGACTGAGATTCGAACCTCGATCTTCCCGTCCTCAGCGGTCGAGCTCAACACGACAAGTGCGTTAGCCAACTACGCCATTGAGGTGGATTATATATGATAAAACTACAGCTATAAATAACACGTGTAAAACCACCCTTCAATGAGCCGCTCGAGACTCAAACCTCAACCTCCCTGTCACCGGAAATCTAGTGTGTGTTACGACCTTGGTACCTTAGACTCTGTGACCACCAGTGTGCAAGTACAGCTAGTCGTAATGTCTCAGAAAACACCTGCTCTGATAGTTTAATAAACCCTTAAGGTTACTTTAATGTGATTATCTTACAAGTCATGTTTTACATAAATGTAATTTATGACACGATCACAATTTTGAAAATGTACTGAACAATAATATACAGTAGGGACCACATATCCGCGAGTAATACGTTCCTAGCTCTACCGCGGTTACGTGAAACAACGAATAGTACCAAACTATTATATAACGTGATATTATTATTATTATTATTAGCACCGCGTCTTACTGCCCGTTCGGGTTACACGCACTTACGCTAATGTGTAATGGTTAGGGTGATTGTGAGATGAAATGAAGGACCTACAGTTTAACGTGGAATCCGAACCACGGTGGAGGCCTGGCATTCCCCACATTCCTAAGATGTCTTGTCAGAGGTGAAGGAAGGGTTTGGTAATCAGATAAATCTGTGCCGGGACCGAGGATTGAACCCCGGCCGCCAGCATAAAATGAATATGAATACGGTAAAGTTTAACTGATAAATTATTCACAGTAAGACATTAATAACGTGTATTGTGTACTTACTATTCTCCAGTCTTCTTGTCGCGACGTCACTGATAATGATGATGATGATGATGAGTCAAGTAACGCACATAATAGGCGCGTTTGTGCTGCTGATAGTACGTCCAATTCTCGCTTGGCACGTGATTTGTAACTTAGAGACAATTTTATTTCTTTAATTAAAAATAAATAAAGTTAAGTAGTGGTAAACCGCAGATATTGAATAAAGGACACGGGGGCCCTACTGTATAAAGCTATATATGTCGGTATGGTATATTATTTTTTCATTTTTTTACATCTGTTAAAAGGGTGCTCTTATGGTGATCCGACTATAAGACAATCTACCTGCCTTGAAAAAAAGTTTTATTTGGTGCAATCTGTTAGGACAAAGGTGATGGGTTTTCCCTCATTTAATTTACTCAAGTATATTAGAACATATTTTAATTAGCATAGGGCTGCGACTAAGTAAATGCATAAAACCATTCTCAGTTTATTTTATTTCACCAGAGGTATATTTAGTATTCAGTACATGTATTCGTTCATTAGAATGTGGTACAATTTTTTTTAATTCGATTTTTAACTCAATTTATTTTCATCATCCGTTTTTTATTAAGGTCGGCTCGCTGCTCAGACACAAGGTGTATGTAAGTGATTGGTGATTGGGGTGTAGTGGGGATGAGGGGGTAGCAGGTCTTAACCCCCTCCTTGGATCCGGCGTGACAATTGCGCCCACCCAGCACGCCGCTGTCGAGTTTAACAGGTAAGTAGCGTCCCTAGATCCAATTAAAGGTAGAATTGGAATGCGGATTAGAGCTACAGTGGCACATGTCACTCAGTTCAGTGGTTTTATTGACGTTGGTTTGGTATGTGAGTAGCTGAACCCATTCATTTTAATGGTTGAACACTTCACATGAGACATAAGTTTGTTTAATATTACTGATAATTAGGGCTAGGATGTTTATGACCAAAAAAACGTGAAATATACCCTGAGATTTGTAAAAGTCATAACAATTAAAATGTACTCCAAAAATTGAGCTACAGCTTTTTTAAATACATACGGCCTTGAATAAAGCCGCTTAAAAATCTCAAATAAATAGTTTGAATTATATATATTTTGTTAATAAAAGTATTATATATGAAAATAGTATTAGTTTAGACATTTTAAAAACATTACTCAATAATACTTTGTAAAATATAAAAAAAATTATATATATTTTTTATACTTTTTTTTAAAATACACACAATAGTCACTATTAATATGTTTTAAACATATTTTCAAGGTGAAAAATAATGTATGTTTGTAAAATAATTAAGAACATTTTGAAACACGGCAGCCAAAAAACAGGTGTATAGCCTATTACACATTAAAATGAAATCAATAGTAGAATTATGACGTGTCCTGATTATATATCCTTAGAGATAATCTATTTTAATGCAAATATGAAACCCAAAAGCGATTTTATATTTTGCCAAAAACAATTGAAGTGACCTCACTTAGAACATTAGTTTTTTTCGATCAAGAATTAGATAAAAATGTATAAGAATACCCCCACATAGAATAGTTGTGTAAAGCTATTTATTATTATTATTATTATTATTATTATTATTATTATTATTATTATTAGTACCGCGTCTTACTACCCGTTCGGGTTATACGCACTAACGCTAATGTGTAATGATAGGGTGATTGTGAGATGAAATGGAGGACTTACAGTTTAACGTGGAATCCGAACCACGGTGGAGTCCTGGCATTCCATAATAGATATTAAATGTGCATTTGAGATTGTTTATCAATTTTCTACACCGTCAACAAGTGTTATTGATAGGCCTACCAATTTAATTTAGGTTTGTACATGTTCGTGAAAATGTCCAATTTTGTTCAGAAATGTTATTGAATAAATTTCTTCATTTATTTAATCTATTAAGAATGAGGCTGGTAGTGCGTAACAGCTGCGCTGCGCTGTCATGGCGGCTGTGACAAGAACTATTCTTATTTTTAGGGGAGGAAGAGAGAGAGAGGACGGAGGGCAAAGAGGAATAAGTTTATGCAGTTGATCACTTACGGTGGATAGTATAGTATGATTTTGGTAGGAAGAACAGTAGAAGTTAGTTACTAAAGTTACTAAAAAAAAATTATTATATTCATACATAAAGTCATGTCATCTTCAGATGTTACTTTTTATAGATATTATCAATACTTATCAAATAATACAAATAATATAGGAAAATGTTATAAATTTTGGTTGAAAAGAAATATGTTTTGATTTTATTTACTGTTCTTCCAACCAAAATCAGGGTATAGATATTTTATTTGAAATATTATATAGTAACTGTAAATCACCAAATACCATGCTTTACAAAAAAACACTCCTTGATGTGAGGCCGTGAGTGAGCTATGGCGACCGATGATAGTGCCAACATTTGTGGATAGAGGGTGTCACGTGGTCAGCACAATGAGCCCTAAGGCCTTTAATCACACTTTTCTAAACCGGAGCTGCTATTCAAGTAGTTGCTCATTTTTCCACATGAGGCTGAATTATACATCGTTTCAGACCTACCAGTTCACAGATAAATTTTGGAAGCGCCAGTAATCGAACCCGGGACTTCTGGAGGAATTTTGACAACTACATTACAAAACCATGATCAAATCCAGTTAAATGTTACTATAGACCACTTCTAAGAGGTAAGGATGAGGAGATTAACAGAGAAAAACTATCCGAATTGGCACGAAATAAGGATGAGTAAACTGAAATCTCATTTGCAAGACCCAATTTTATATATTGACGAGGAAATTTTAATTGTAACTTAGCGTCAGTTAATGTATCATGTATAGCTTTAAAAAAAATCTAATTTTCTTTTTAAATACAGTTTTTGATTAATAAAAAATGTCAAAAAGTTAATACTAAGAGCAAAAGTATGTTCTGTCATTAGTTTCGGATTTCATTTGCCTGTATTTGATGAAAAAGTTGAGGTTAAAATCTCAGTAGTTTTAAAAGAGTATACCATGCAAATGATAATGTATTTTATCTATGCTACATTCCTCATCTTTACTTTATTAAATCTATCGCTGGTAGACTATCCTTTATGTTAAGAGCATAGCTAATAATTTAATTCATATCTATTAACTAAAGTATACGTTTGGTGCTTCTGGAAGCAGGGCCGGTTACAAGGTATGACGACAAGGGCGACCACTCTATCCACAAATTAGGGGCCCCCCACAAACTACTGCTATAGCTAAATATAAATCTCTTTTTAGATTGCAGTCATGGTAAAGATCCCCAAAAGAAACTATAACTTAAGATATCTATTTTTATTTATTTCTGACAAAATGTGGCAAGCAAATAATTCCGACTGTGATTTTCAAAAATTAGACAACATCCCTGTATCACAGCGAGTCTAGTGGGCTCAAATGAAACTATAGGAAAAAAATTGCTTCATTTATAGAATTATCCCCACCATTATAGTTTCCAGACAGTGGTGTAAGCACAGCAATAGGGTTCGACATTTTGGTATTTTTACTTTCTCTCGACCCCTTAGAGAGAAAGAGAGAAATATTATTATCTTCAAAAAAATGAACTCGAAATTTTTATAAATTTCAAAGTTTCTTGACCCCCCTGAAATTGTAAAAGTGATTTTCACGATGCTATTTGTCTGTCTGTCTCCTGGACTAAAGCCGAAACCATTTTAGTTATCGGGCTAGAACTTTGTATCTGGGATTCTCAGAGGATTTTAAAAAAATTAGATAACCAACCCTGAAATTAAGGGTAGCTTATAGAAAGTCAAAAAGATTTTTTTTTCTCTCGAAATCCACTCTGGCAATTTTAATTAAATTATCTATCTAGAATTTCTCTCTTTTTTTATCTAATAATAGAGACATTTACTAAGAACTCATAAGATTTGTGAAACTAAATAATATATATTGTAGCCTAACACTCCATAAAAGAGCATAAATGAATTAATATACATCGCTACATAAACATTAAGAAACTAATAACATATCTGCCCACCTAAGTGCATAGCAATCAATTTCACATTTTCAAAGTGTCTCATAAATATTGTATATGTTTACTTATATCTCAGAAACTATTGGTATTATAAAAACATATTCCTAATAAAATATTTTTATTTTTAATATTTACTATTCCATGCGGTTTATTTTATATACTAAAAATGACAGAGCTACTTTAAATATTCCTCGTGTGAAGAACGTGTACACTAGCTACAGTAGCCCCATGACTTCTTTGGTGCTGACTGACAGCTGACAGCTAAAAGCTTTGAAAAGTTACCAGACTAAATTATGTATCCCTACACCCAACCATATGATCTGAAAAAACATGTGTTTAGCATCTGTCACTTCTGATGGTCAAAATTTAGGTTTATACCTAAATGTTGACTGTCAGAAGTCAGCGGTGAGCTGTCAGTCAGCACCAAAGAAGTCATGGGGCTACTGTAATCTTATGTATTCCCAACTTGTGACACTCTGATAGTCAATGAGCTACGTTGTTGGTGTGAATCTTGATTGAATCATAACTTCTCAGACTTCAGGTGATAGGGGTAGTATGATTGATTTGGAGCCCACTTAAAGTTCAACCCTAGGTTCTTAGTTTGTCTTAAGGGTGCTACATAGTAGAGCAGACGTTTAAGAAATTCGCATTATCCAAGAAGTTGCTTGATATTTTTTATATCGTTTTCAATCAAATGTAGGCAAAAATTATCAGCAGGTTTTTCTTTCTGACCCGGTAAAAAGTTTAGATTTTGAATTTGAAGTTTTAATAGAATCCAACGATGCTTTTACGCGAAAATGTGTGCTTATGAGATTAAATAAAAATGTTAGAAACTTAGATCTAGCCTTCCTCTATAAAATAGTCATGTTTTATAAGGCCACAACAGAAAATTTAAAGATAATTTAAGATTGCTTTTTAGGGTTTTTTGTTAACTATCACACATTTAAAAAAACACTTCTAACTTAAAATTTAAACTCTTTGACCGGTCATGTTGGAGCTCATTGCTTTCATATGTAGCACCCTTAATGACGTTATTTACCTGTGACGTAGCGGATAGTAAAAAAAAAAAATATCCTGTTAATGTGTCTAGGTTTTATTTAGGGAGTGTTATAGATTTAAGATTGAAAATTAAAAGAAAGTTTCTTTAATAATTCTATAAATAGTCTTGCATTGTCATACAGCTAATTTTTTATATATTTTTTGGTGCCACTTCTTACTACCCATCTGGGCTATACGCCTACTACGTACTAATTACACTAACGTGTTGGAGATTAGGAAGGTCTAATACAGAGGAAATGCACACGGATTTGCATGGAGGGAGAGTGAAAAACCATTTAGGAAACAGCCTTAGTGCACCCGACCGGAATCGAACCCTTAGCTACCTGTCTTTGGCAGTCTAGTCTAACACGAGATTAGCTCGTTGGACCACGTGACCACCGAAGCAGTTTTTTGTATATTAAAGTAGATTATGTTTGGTTTGTAAACATATTTTTTGAATCGTCTACAACTTAGGATATTTGGTTTATTCGTTAAAAAAAAAGACCAGTAGGAATCTTCCTGTCATGATGTAGATTAAAAAAGTTCATGAAAGCAAATGACGATAATATGAAATAGGAGAATGTCAATTTTGAAATCAAATGTTGCCCAGGCTCGAAGAGTAGAATGATGGTTAATACTCATCAGGCCAGGAGGGGAAAGTGTTGTCAGCAGATAAATAAGAGGTCTCGCGGTGTTAACTGCTCAATTTTCTTACCTTTCTTTCTACTTCATACATTGACGTGTAAGTGTGATGGTGCTTAGAAAGCTTAAGTGCGTCAAGCTAAGATGCAACCCGGTGCGTGAAATATCTTGGAACTCTTCAAATAGGCGGCGTCATTAAACGGGTGTTGGCTACTGATGCCCCTTAAGCCCTTCTCGCACCGAGGAGCCTGTCGCAGTTTTATGGAACAACCCTGGCTCTACGGTGCTACTCTGGCTAATTTTATTTTATTACTGGATTCCCGAGTCTTCCCTTCACCCCTTGACTTTCTGGAATGCCCTCGATTAGAAAGAGGAGGTTGGAAGGAGGGGTGGATTTAAATAGTGTGATTTGCCACGTCTAGACTTGTCGTTTATGTGGGTGGTTTCGTCCGTCAAATTAAAAAGACATCGACATCATTGACGGTGGCTAACCGAGATCAAACTGATAATAGCCTCAATTAATTTTTAAAAAATTTACAAATGTTATAAATTATATTTTTTAATGAACGCTGGTTCTTAATTTATTTTGAAAGCATCGACCATCACACTGTCATAGAAAAAAGTTATTAGCCAACGCTACTGTCACAGTTAACTGTAACTATACGACGTAAATTAATTAGAATGTGTTTAATCAATACCAAGAGTTGTTGCGTACATAATCATTTTAAAACATTCCTCTAATTTGTCTTGGTCTTCTTTGACTCTGAAAGGTGAGAATAAATTCTTAATTAGTTTTTATAAACTATGTCTTTAAATGCTATTTGTGATAAACCTCATCTGGCGTATGTCATGTTCCAATGGAGGTAAATAAAAATATGTTAATATATTAAGACTTTTTTGTGTGTGTGAAAA
The DNA here is from genome assembly GCA_902141385.1 of Timema californicum. NCBI lineage: Eukaryota > Metazoa > Arthropoda > Insecta > Phasmatodea > Timematidae > Timema > Timema californicum. Next base: position 17,789 of record CABFOW010006660.1, read on the forward strand.
ACACTGTCACTCCGGCTATGAGTAGAACAAGTCACGGGAAGTGAGCTGTCTAAGCTTTTGGCACGCCATCTAGTGACTACGTTCACTTCGCTGCTATAAGAAGCCCTCAAACATGTGTTAGTAGCCTTTTCTACCACTCAAATTAAAATACACCCTTACAACACTGTAAGTAAGAAATGAATTACATACATACCTAATCATAAATCTTAATGTTTCTCTTTTTCACACATTAACTATATAAAACGGGAGAAGTCTAACCTAAAAATAGGGATATAATAATATATTTTTATATATATTGTATAATAATTTATTGAATATTATGTTTTTCGACTCTTTGTAAGAATATTAAATATTAAAAGCTCAATATAGTAATAAAACTAATAGAAAGGTTTTAAGGAATCGAAGTTTTTAAATCTCTGGCTGTTGATTAAGTATAGTAGCACCCGAAAGACCTGCTAGTTACAAAGATAACATATTTGATAGCCAATGTGTTGAAGGTAGAAATAAAGGCTATTGACAACATTAGTAGACGAAAGCGGTGATCGAAAGGATGAAAAATAGGATAAGTTCAAGAAAGAGGATTTTGTAGTCATTCATGCTGCGTGCAGGAAATCATATGCAAAGAATGGAACTTTAAAATAACCACTTTAGGAAGATAGTAGCATTGAAGAATATAAACAGACGAGACTATAGAAAGTTAAATAAGTCCAACGGAATAGTTTCACTTGAAGATGAGTGACCTTAGTGATTAAATACCATTATTGAAGTATGTTATGGATTCTGGGTGGGGAAAAATGAGCAAAGTGCTTATTTTATGTACTTTATTCAGTACAAATTGACTACACCTAATTTTATATAAGGCATTCATGAGCTAAATTTACCTGAATGACAGCTCGAAATGTTACTAGAAGTAATCCCTAATATATCACTACGCCAACAGCTGACATCTATCACTTTGGATCTCTGTAATGAAAACAGATGGTAATATATTAATGTGAAAGCTAACCACAGTAATTTAGGCCAATATTATTTATATATTTATTTGAGGTCGGACACAAAGTTTATTTAAAATGTTATTCCCCTTAAAAAAATATTAGCATCACTTTCACAAAAACTTCTAACGAACATAGCTTCAAAATGGCAACTGATAAATTTAAACCATATGATTGAACATAACGGTAAACAAGTTTTTTACAATGATGCGGACACGCAGTTGATGAAAATACTTTATTCAGTTAAATATTTCAAAATAAGATAAAATAATCATAAAATCATGTATTGTATGTAAAAAAAATGACAACAATTTTCTCTTTTCCAAGTAAATACGATGCCTGTATTAAAAGGTATTGATGTGTGCACTATATTACACAAAATCAGTAACGTTCCAAAACGAAAAATAAGTACTTTTAATTATGTTTAAAATATTGTTTCGAACTGGACAAAAAGAAATTATTAAAAAAATGAAATAGTATGAGAAAACTTAAGTTTACATTATTTTAAATGTAATATATAACAGATAATTAAAGATCTCTATATTTATAACAAAACTGTGATCTTTTACAAGTGTTGACAACCCAAAACCTAAACATATGATTTTCGAACTGTCATCCAGATAAAAACCTATCGTGAATGGAATATAGCTGAGGGAACTGCACTCTGCAGGTCTTAAGGAGAAAATATTTATCTTCGCTCTCTCTCTCTCTGTTACCAGTTGCCAAACCTTCTAACTTTCTGTTGTTGGGAAGTGAGGGGGGAGGGTTTACTTGGAAATCCCTCATTGTAAACAATGCGGCATGGGGAGGTTGGGGAGTTCAATTGACACGCAAAAACACTTCCTATCGGTGTACAGCCTTTTCTAGAAACATTAACTATTTCCACAATCGTATTTTATTTATTAACTTTTTATATACCCACGTAGTTATGCTAAAAACTATTTTATGTCTAAAGCTTTTTTCCTCATAATTAATATACAAACAAATTGTACAAACAAATATATTACAACATGAATTATATACTAAATGCTATAAATTACATTCTTACTTGTTCTTAATCAGAAAATTAGGAACATCACTATCAATATCAATCAAAGCTTTGATTTTCTCTAGGGTAGGTAATTCATTGTTCTGGTAAAGTGAATGTACTTTTCTGCGAATTTCTGCTTGAGTAAAAATGTCATATTTACCAAAACGCTTCATTTGAGTGCAAGTTATTTCCTTTTTTGATTGGCGTCAGTAACTTTCCCTTAGTTTTGAATTCTTGTTTAATAGAGATTGCTAACTTATAAGACACACCTGTAGCTTCTGCAGTCTGAATTTACACTTGATTTACTGAACAAATTCCGACTCAACGAAAATAGGTGTAGACTCTTAACACCTTTGCTCTCTCTCTTTACTACTTAATATTTTCCTTTTGGAATGTAATTGTTTGTAACAAGCCAGAGATTCCATAATTTGTATTATATTGTAACTGTTAACAATGCACTATTATTCAAATATATTTAATAATATACACATAAAACTATAATTCCACAACTTTACGGAAAAAAATGCACAACCAACATAAACACACAAAATCTTAACGTGATCTATAACAAATATTTTTCTACACAGAGTACTAATACAATATGAGTGTTTATTTAGTGAATGTTTTTGAGCTAGCTATTATGAACACGAGACTCAGACTACTGTAACTTTACGACTGTACTGGAGGAAGAAGCACCAATTATTGGCAACAACGACAGCCCAGCATTGCCAAATTTGGTACACATTCTGAGGAAGACTGATCACTGAAAATAAAAGAATGACAACGCTGTTGCTTAATAGTAAGCATGCAGCTCCCTCGAAAATGAAATTAGGTGTATTAGAGTGTGAACGACTAACCATTAGTGATTCTATTGGCAAAACTTGTAGATATTATGAAAACTTGAAAGTAATTGGAAGATATTGTCGGTTTTATATTTCATCGATGTTTTTAAGCATAAGCACATGAGAAATGAAGATAAAACATTGACACATTGAAAAGTATTTTCTTTAATTGAATAACTGAAATATAGATAATTTCTCATTGGATTAATAGTTTCGAGAACGTTGATCTAATTTCATTATTTATATAATTTGAACCATAATTTGATTAAAAGGTAGGTTGACCCCAAATGGCCATTAATGTTTTGTTTACTATACACAAATAACATTTTTTTTAATTGTCACATTAAATATTTCCAAACAAGGATGAATATAACTGTCTTGCGAATAGTAATAGTATGTTTGCAGTATGTGCATTATATGAGGCTAGTTATTAAGTGATAGGTTACAAGTCGGAAAGTGAAAGAAACCTTACTGTAGGAAAATACTGAGCACACAAACGGACGCATTTCACAAACGAGGCAATTTCTGACTAAGACCAATCATAAGATAAGTGAAACAAAATTATATACATTGACTTATTCACTCTCTTTGGATTTGGTGCTATTTAATTTTTAGTGTTTTTTAGTCTCCTTTACAAAATTACTATTTTTTATCCCACCAAGAAGTAGTTCAGAAATTGTTTATCACAGCTTCATCCATTAGTTTTGTAAATTTTGAGAGCCCATCACATTTAACGGCCCCCAATTTGGGATTCTATAATTTATCTACTTTTCTGGTTGTCTGGCTGCTAAGGATTCTGTCAATTTTAAGCCCCCACTTAAGAGACCTCCATTTTGAAAATATTTTTGCTTATAGCTCGAAAACTATAGGGTTTATAAAGTATTATTTCAATATAATAGTTGCATATTTAATAGTCAACCCACTTTACTTTCGTATCTCAAAGATTTGTGTTTTATATTTTTAACGTGCACTTTCTGGGCCGACTGATTATTTCAGCACAAGAGAATTTCCTAAAGCGAGAGCTAAAGTGCCTACCAATTTTGCCGGTTAAGGTATTTTCACAAACCTTTCAGGGTTATTTTACACGCTACAATTAACATGGGACCAACGGCTTTACGTCCCCTTCGAAGGAAGTTGTGCTACGGATTTTTGTCGCTCAAGAAATATCCATCGACCCCGGCTGGGTTTTGAACCCACGAACAAGCCCTGAGTCGAGCACTTTACCCTAAGACCCCAAGGTTGATTATAGAATTGTGGTTGAATTGAGATACCTGCTTAAATGAAGTACCCTTTAAGCTATTTTCCCAGGAAAATTAGATAGGCCATTTTGTTTATGGTGTTAAATTGTGCATACATACGAATTTTAATCAAAATAATTTTATATACTTTTTAGAAAATTTATATCTTCACCATTAAGTGAACCTCCTTTAAATTTATGTATAGATCCGTAATTCAAAAAATGCTCTGGATAAACTTATTAAATCCCTTCATACAAAGTCTTAGCCCAATCGGTTAAATAATTTTTGCTCTGAGACGATGAACAGACATACAGACTGACAGCATTGAGAAAACAACACATTTTCGGGATTTCTAATTCAATTTTTCTACAATAACAATACCACTCTCTCTCTCTTAGGAATAGTGAGAAAGTAAAAAAAGAATTGTTGAATAGTCGTTGCAATAACATAATATAAATTATACCAAGCTAACTTTGTCAATATGGACCTAAAATGTGTATTATGCCGAACTTTTATCTGGTGAAACAACCAAACAAACCTGACATTAATGTAAAACTAGGCCATACCCATGGCAAGAGGGGAGGGTGGATTTTAACTCGACTACCTTATCCTCACAGAAAGCATTAACAATAATAAATGTTTATATTCCTCCTCAATTCATAGGTCTGTCGCTTAATGGTGTCTGGTCTTTTAAGATGTATATTACGCACAAGTCCAGTAATTATTATGTTTTAAATTCCCTATATTGCTTAAATAAAAAGTGTTTTATCGTTTATATATATATATATATAATTAAGTGTTCGATGTGTTTCGTATTTATTTATAAAAAGTGTTCCATGTTTATATATATAATTAAGTGTTCGATGTGTTTCGTATTTATTTATAAAAAGTGTTCCATGTTTATATATATAATTAAGTGTTCGATGTGTTTCGTATTTATTTATAAAAAGTGTTCCATGTTTATATATATAATTAAGTGTTCGATGTGTTTCGTATTTATTTATAAAAAGTGTTCCATGTTTATATATATA
>CABFOW010006661.1:0-30130 GCA_902141385.1 Timema californicum
GAAGGTTGAATTAGAGGAAGTGAACCCGCATTTGCGTGGAGGGAGAGTGGAAAACCATTTTAGGAAAAACCATCCCCAGTTCCCCCGACCGAGATTTGAACCTCGATCTCCCCGTCCTCAGCAGTCGAGCGGCTCAACACGACCAGCGCGTTAGCTAACTACGCCACCGAGGCGGGTATGAGGAAAGTTGTTTAGAGAAATTACACCCACATTAGTTTAGGGAAACCTCACTTATAGATCACATGACTGTATAACCCTAATCCCCCTTCAACCCGCACACCCATCCGGGCGAGATTCGAACCTCTACCTACCCCGTTACCAGCGATAAAGTATATTTCAAACTTTAGATTTCATGTCCACTAGTGTGGTTTGCTAACCTATTCGTAGATATATTAACTAAGGCTGGGCGCGTTTAGTACTGTGCGCTGGGTTTAGTTAGTTTGTAAGTCGTGTGCTGATGTATTTTTAATTTGTCTACAAAGTCTACGCTAAACAAACCATTTCTATTCCGTAAAACAACCTTAGTGCGAAACTTATAGTCAAATTTTCATACGAAGTGTCTTAAAAAAAAAAATACAAACGTATATTTTTATGGCCAAAACCGATATTTTGTTTTTTTATTAGTATCATCTAATAGGATTGGTATTAAATACCATAAAGTGACAGCTGCAGATCATATTTCTTGACGTATGAATACGTGAAAGTAGAGCTAGTAGCATGTATAGCCGTAAGATAAAGCTGTCCCTATGAAAATTGGTATGCACTAAGGCTGAGCTTGTGTTCATGAATAACGCATAGCTAATTTGAAATAGTGTATACTGTATAGGACACAGTGTAAAAATAGTTGATCTAAGTTAGGTTTCACACCCATGTAGGGTCATAATAGAGGTACTCACTCTACAGTAGCCCCATGACTTCTTTGGTGCTGAGTGACAGCTCACAGCTGACAGCTGATGGCTTTGAAAAGTTACCAGACCAAATTATGTATTTCTACGCTGAACCATATGATCTGCAAAAACATGTGTTTAGCAGCTGCCACTTCTGACAATCAAAATTTAGGTATATACCTAAATGCTGACTGTCAGAAGTCAGCTGTGAACTGTCAGTCAGCACCAAAGAAGCCATGGGGCTACTATACTTCCAATGAGCCACAGTGTGGTCGTGCTGCAGCTTCAAATTTTAAAACGAGGCCACCTTAAATTTGATCAGTTTTAAGTAGAGATGGAAAGTTACCCTAGTTTCAAACAGTAATTTTGCAGGTTTTTTTCCCCCCAAGTTTATTAAAACGTTTAATAAATGCGGTTGTAGTAGAAACGTTTAGTATCCTTGGATTAGATTAGAAACTTTTTTTTATTGAATCAAAGAAGTTATCATCAAATTCCGTTACACATGACAAATATTCAATAACTGTTGATATTGTGTATAAAAAAATACAAACGTTTCTACATAAGCAACATTTTATTAATTCTGCCCCTCAAAGATCTTTGTTATAAAAATGGGAAAACTTCTTTCCTTGATTTCCGTCCCCTTTTATTACCTCTTCTATAATTAAATAAATAATCTTACTACCATCTACTGGTAGAACATTGAACTTCTTCTAGTAGGTGTGCATGTAATACCCTCTTTAGGGAAAACGTTAAACTAATGTTTTTAGCTGGCTATAAATTTCTTATATTGAGACCCTGCTTGTTATTTGATCCATGCTGCGCCAATATAAACATAGCCTAATGCACCCATGTACAGATAGTAAATATCTCGGTGGATCTCCCCCCTGGGAATGAAACTAGGTTACTCTAGACTGGTTTCTAATGTCCCCTAGAGGTTCAACGTGTCCGTGGTGCGGGTGATGAAGACCCAGCTGGGCTCCAAGATGTCCCGGACAGAGAAGAGGGCGGTGCAGAAGATGATGGCCGCTGTCCTGCAGCGCATCATCGACCAATACGAGAGCACCTCGTTACCGACAACTCTTGAACCCCTTACCGCCGCAAGAAGGGACAACAGCTCGGTGCAGAGTGGACTCGAACTTCAGATGACCACGGGAAGGGGAGACTCATCATTACCGACCAGACTCGAACCTCAGATCACCACGGGAAGCGGTGACTCTTTGACATATAGCCAAAAGAACATATCAATCTCACTATAAATAAAAAATAAAAAATAAGTTTGTGATTGATGCGTTTAGATCCTGTCGGAAAGTAATGTTACTTACAACCAATAATGACGGCGGTCACAGGCCGAGATACAAAAAGCAAATATTAACTAATAAATAATAAATAATACCACCGCGTTGAACACTAAGTTATACGGGCTGAGCATCCATTCTAAGATTGTATTATTTCGACATCAAGCACGTGTCAAGTATTTTTCCTATACAGATTTGTTATCCTACTTTCCATCTAAGCTATCTGCATGTTGACACTGATGGAGTGGGCAGGAAGAAGATACAATCGAGAGGATACGAGCCCGCAATTTTATGGCGGGAAAGTGACAAAACCATTCTGGTGAAAAACACCTCCGTACTCTTGGCCAAGATTTGAACCTAGATCTTTCTTTCCGTCCCAGACAATCCACACAAAATTAGACTAAGTCTTGTTGATTCAAACGTTCAGCCAAAATTGAGATCAGAATCTGATAGTGTGTCGCATCAATTCATAAGCTAGAAGCAACGTATGTTGACCCATGACGCTTTGCAACGCAAACTTGAAGCCGCAGATTTTTTACGTGTTTTATTTTTCTAATAGATGAACATATTTTAAAAATTAATATCACAATTATTAATGTTATCGAATTATTGTATTGTGTCATGAAACAAAATAAAAACAGAACAAAAATGGCACACGCGCTTTCTATTTAACGAGTTGTTTCATATCGTCTCACAACAGTAGATACAGCTGTCTGTTAGTATCTCACTTTGAAGGTGCATGCTCACCGACTGGATGAGCTGGTAGTGAGAATTAATGGGTCTTCAGAGCTGACGTTGTAGTGCAGAAAAAGGAAAGCTAAAGTCATTCCAAGTCATACCGAGTGGACAACGTCGATTAGGTTGGAATATTCTGATTGGTTTAGAGCTCGTACTATTGTTATGCTACTACTAATGGTCCATTATGTAATGTATTTCAGGCAAACAATTCGGTATTTGCTCTATCACATAGCTTCAATATTTTTAAGTAATTTAAGTGAAAAATAATCATTTGCCTTGTACGGCAATGTTAATAAATGTGTTTATTTGTATAATTTTCCTCACATTACTGTTTTGAATTTTTGTAAATTTAACAATACTTTATTAAATAAAAGATATTTATTTATTTATTAACTCCAAATTCTCTAAGTACTCCACCTGAGATAGAACTTGTTCCTAATACTGTACTAATTTGTATGATATTAAAGCTGAGAATATGTGGTTTTTGGTTTACTATTAATTCACACGATAGTTCACTACCTCAAGCTTTAAACTCTGTGATAAAGACTGTGTGGGGACTTCATTGGTGGTATGGAAGAACGTTAGTGAATGCTTAGTGGACCGATAGTTTGGTCCCAAACACACTATAGTTCCACCTTTTATCCTATGATGACGCAAGCAAACCCCATTTGTGTTCACTTAGCATCCATTTATGTTTGTTTGTTAGGTATTTATTATTTTCTTTTTTGTAAACTTACATATAAAAACATGAATAAAAACATGGGGAATCACAATGGGATGGACATTAACACCAGCCCCGAGGGGCTCTCGAAAATGGACACGACATGGGGATAAGGACAATCACAACACGAATGGTAATGGCGCCCTTTCGGGCTGAAATTTGCGATCAACAGGTTAGGGGTGGGAAAATTTTACAAAAAACCCACCCCATCGCTCATAACGGGTCACCAAGACCGGGACAACACGTACAATGTACAAAGAGGAGAGACAGACGGAAGACAGTGGGAGGGTAACAAGAAACGACGGAAAAAGCATCCATTTAGTCAAGTTCTTGCATACGGCCTCATATGTGTGCCCATAGAATCCTCCTAGAAATGTTAATTCATATTATGCATACAAACAGAAAGGGTAGCTTTCTCTCTCTACCCACTTTTTACGATTCTTATCTAGACAGCTAGTGTCATGTTTGGGTATAAAGTTGAACAGAAATAATTATATCTGTGGGTACGCGAAAAAAAAGTTGATCTATTCTTTAACCTCCTTTTTGAACAAATCTACTATGAACCACGTGGAAAAGATTGACTACTTCTACACCAAGCTGCTACCTGGTGATGAGTTATGTAACTATCACCTCCATCTAGCAGCAGATGATGAAATAAAATATAAAGGTAGGCACCTTGCGTTGATGCTAAGCTAGGTGTTATTTATTAATGTTTAAGTTATGTTTTGTATGACTCAATGAATCAAGTAAAAAGAGTCAAAAGAGGAAATAAAAATGGCTGCATTACAAGTTGTTCAAATCGGTATAGATATACTAAAATAGACGTGATCTTTTAAAATGAACTTTTTGGCATGATATCATGAGATGAAGGAAAAATAATCGAGTTCAAGCAATCAACGGAAATAATAAGTGTCATCATTGTACCTTGTATTTTTGACAAATAAATTACTAATTCATCTCAAAGTTTAGCTATGATTAATTTGTGTATCAAAGTTTATTGTGGTCCAAATTTTAGCATTATACGGTATTAAGCCTACACACGTCTGACTTTAAAGTTTAGAGATTATAAAAATAAAATATTCCTCTTAAGATTCGGTAAAATCAGTTTATAGTTTATATGTTCTGTCTAACGACAGGCCCCTTCCTTTTGTCAGTGAACTTAGACTGCCAATGCTCCATGTACCAAAGTAGTCTTCAAAATTGTCACGTCGATATTTAAATCAATATATATATAAAGTATGGCATAAATAAAAATACAGTACTCCCCAAGAAAAACTTAATCCATTTTAAGGTAGAAAAACACCTCTCACGTTCACTTGTTCACATTGGTGTAGTGCAAATAATGTCCAATTGTTTGAAACTTTCAGATAGAACCTGACTCAGGTTATTTTGTGAAATAAACACTAATGAAGATAGCACACCCTCAACTTCGTACATATGATCACGATTGTAAATTACATTAAATTCACTCTTTAATTTTATGGTATTTAACATGGAATAGGATGCAACACTTACGTTAAACACATTTTGAGGAACATATTTTTGATAGTTAAAAAAAATTAATTGAATAATGTTGCTGCACTTAGGTCACTTTTAAAATCAAATCTATCCTTAATTTGGGTTAGAATAGTGTCACAAACTCATTTTTCAGTGGTATGTCTACTATCTCCATCGGCGGATGAAGTTCTCTTTCTTTTTTCCTCGGGTTCTTCAACCTCATAGGTACCATTTCTAATTTTTAAAATTGGTTTCTCAAATTGTTCTATAGCTTTCTCCAAATATAAGCCATCATTACAACGCACTTGAGTTTGATTTTAAAAAATGTCCACGTGTGGCATGATTAAATTAAATTGTTTCAGCCTATACATAATTCTGAACTAATTAAGTGGTTCATTAGGCCACTTGCTACATTTAGTCTTTTCGAATCTACTTCATCAGAGTATATGAATTTTTTCTAAGCATTCCTTAAATGAGTCTCTGTAGTCAAATAAAGTATTGACGGTTCTGCTTTTAAAATTCCAGCAAGTTTGAGCCGCTCGTGGTAACCTTTTCTTAACAATTTCTTCAAGGAACGCTGTTCTTTTAGGTGAACGTGATAAAAATGAATAAAACGCTTGTAAATTAGCGAAAAAGATCTTTACTTTTTTGTTACATTGCGCTCCTCGTTTCAAGTTTATTAATGTGCATAGCAATGTACAAAAAAGTAATTTGGATATATTTGTTTTATCAATGATTGAACACCATTATTTTTTCCACCCATAACGGCTGCACCATCGTAACTATGTGCAATTAATTTGTGTGATGAAATATTTAATTTAGTTTGAAGTTCTTCTAATATGACCTTGGGTAAAATTTGTGCTTTATATCCAGATGTTTTAATAAAAGACCTAAGTCGTTCACAAACTTGCCTATCAAAAAGTATCTAATTATAATTACCATTTGTTGTTGATTGGAAAAATCAGTAGTCTCATCAGCCTCGACTGCAATAAAATTTGCTGAATTTCTCTGGGTCTTTACTTCAGTTTGATAAACTTGAAACATTGAATATAAAAGTTTATTTGGGATGGTTTTGGAGCTAACTTTAAATACATTTGATTCTCTCAAATGCAATGCAAGATCAGAGTCTAGCTCGGCTGTAAAATCAATTAAACCTAATTAAATACCACGATAATCAGAAGTAACCCTCTTATCATGACCACGTAAAGCTAATTCAAAAGCCCCACATAATTTAATACACATTATTAAGTGACGTAAAATGTATCTGTTGTCAAAGTTTTCACTAGGATTTTGTTTTTGTAGAACATACGCACTACTTAATTGTTCCCGAATATTTATTTTGCCCAACACATTGTAGTCCACTGTTTCATTTAAATGATTTAATGATAGCTCATGCTTCTTAGCTCTTTCTGATAAATATATGAAATAAATAAGCCACCTTTGATTCATGTAGAAGATTCTTTCTTTAAAAGCAAACAAAATAAACAAAATAATTTGTTAGTCCTTTCAGACCAGCACATACACTTATATTTATCATAAATGTATTTATTAAAATTTCTATGATAGGTACGTGATTTTTTCTAGGAATAACAGTAAATATTTAAAATGGGCATTGGCATGCATTTATTCTTAATTAAAAGCTTTTAATCAAAACTGATGTTATTATGAATAATGTACTGCACAGAATTAATTTTTTAAACACTCGAACCGTTGAATGAAGAACGGTAAGGAATTAGCTACAGCTTTAAACATTCGCACGCGATTGACTAGTAACAAAACACGCTGGTTAACAGTTTCCATAGATGACCAGAAATTTTGAAACTTGACTTTGAACGGACTGACAAGTATTCGGCTACTTTACATTGTATGGGGATACGAGCAGCAAGGGGGAAAATATGTCCTTTCTACGGCTGGTAACACTATCATATTTTTCTTCGATCAAAGTAATAACACTTATTTCTTTGATCAAATATAATTTATGATATAATATTTGATGCCGTCTTTGATAAAAGATGTGTTATCACACAACATCGCATTTCTTTCAAAGTTTCTACATTTACAGTATTATGTTATTTCTAAAATTAGCTCGTATGGTTTAATTTTGTATTCAGTGGCTGTGAGTGAGAATGTGACAATCTCGTTGCTGTTAAAATGAAAAGAAAACCCGTGAAAAAATATTAACAATTACGTCCATCACCCCCACATCCGCTTAATCAATTTGTACAAAAATACTATCCAGTCTTCCCTCTCTTTTCTCTTAGTAATTTTTAAGCATTTAAACAAATTACAAAGCTATCCACTGACAAAGTGACCCCAAATTTTTCTATACCATTAAAGAGACTATGTTGTTAGTCTATTTTTTTTAATGTCTTAGTATTGAATTTAATGTTTAGGTTTTATTTCTTTATGTTTAATAGTTATTAAAATATTTCATTTGAACTATTACATTTTTAAACACTAAAAATACATTTTGTTGTTAGGTGCCCCTAGGATATTTGCACCCTAAATTCATTTCTATTATTAACTGTCTCTCGCGTCCAAGTTGATATTTCAGTTGTAATTTACTTTGATAAAATCCTAGAGCCTGTTCTTTAGCGTAAATCTTTGAACAAATATTTCCTTTGATAAAAGATATTTGACGATTCGTCAAAGTTACATCACATTTATTTAACAAAGAAATGTGACCGTGTAATACCGCTCTCCCAGCGAGCCCTTCCCCTAGTGACGTGAATTCCCTACTCCAGACATGACACTTCTATCTCCAAGATTCTGCTCACAGGGGAACACTCAAATTGTGCCCCATTTAGAGTTGCGCAGAGCTGTTATGAGCATCCTGTCTCTTCCCTCTCCTTCCTCTTATTCGCTATTACTTGGGGAACATTTAATACTTTGCCCCAATTGGGAAGATAGTTTATTCGTTTGAAGGTTTCCACTCAGCAATTTTATGTCATAATTATTTTTTTAAAAACTAGAAAAAGTTTATTTTTTAATATTTCCCTTGTTTATAGAACTTAAATATTATTATTTTATCTTATAATTGTTTGTATGAATAACTTGGTGTTCAGGTGGGAGGGCACGTGCCCTTGTGTACCTTTAGGACGAGCAGCCACTGATCATTTAGGTTATTGGCCTTGTATGAAGTATCATCACATTACAATATATTTAGAGTTTGTTCTCAGCTTGTATATTGTTTTCAGAAACCATATTATATTGATAACTATAATGAAATAGTGTTGCTAAAAACCTGATTACTTTTGTTCGAATGACAAACTTTGTGTAGAAGTCTTACGTTCAAACGATCACCTAGGTTATAGGCTCGTAGGAAGTATTACTATTTTAGTCAAAATCGACTTATTTAAATAAACAAGTCATGAGTGTTGAACTTATTTATAATCTTCAAACTTTTTATTAACCCACTTATATCGTTTAAATAATAATATATTGATAAATCTAATATATTCATATAAATGAGCGAACTGTGTCGTAATGCCACATTACCTTCTATGTGTGTAAGAGAGAAAGAGCTATCCGAAAGTTTCTTCCTCTCTTTCACAATGGTGTCCTTACGACAGCTCGAAAATTTTAGCTGCAGATGTCCATCCAATTATATTATAGAGATCAATTGTCTCAGGACAGATCCACAGAAGAAGAAAGCTAGAGAGAAAAATGAATGTGTTTGTCACTTAGCACAATTAAGCATTGTGCACTATTCACTATGCATCGATTATACACGCTATCATTGAAAATAATGTTTTTCAACTTCTTGTGCACTATTTGTTATACACTATTTATTATTAAATAAGCGTTATGTATGGAAAAAAACTAGTCTTACAATTATTCAATGTAATTCGATGTTGCTGCCTTGGTTTAGGCAAGAATAGCATGAATTTAAGTTTTATTACTAATGCCAATAGTGATAGCGCCAACGTTCAATAAACATATTAAGGAAAAATTGAAACCAGGTGTTGGAAGCATTGTTTAAATATTTAAATTGAAATTCATTTGTTATATAATTATTTTGCCATATTACCTTATAATTATATTTGAATTTTGATATAGCACGATACAATGATACATTTAGGTGTCATTATTAATTACATTGGTTAAATTCTTTAATATTAAATTCCAACCTTTAAGAGGTACGTTAAGCCAGCTAACATTTTATAAAGCTTATTTTTGTTTTTATTTATTTATTTTATTTGAAGGAACTACAACATTTACTGGCTAAGATTATAATTATTTAATAGTTTGTTAGGTGTATGGATGAGGATGGATAGTGGTAAATTCACAAATACTCTCCCAGAAGGAACGACAATAAAACACATTGAACATTATAAAAGGGTATACAAGCATTCAAATCCGTCTAGAATTTGAATGACCTAATAATGTCAAGTCGGTAATGTGAACCCTCAAGCTCCGTCTACAGACTTCGTATCCGTAAATTGCCGTAAGAGATCGACTTCTCACATATTACACTGTCTACAGAGTCCTAATCCTTAAGTCCCTAGTTAATACCATTATGTAGGAGTTAACTCAACTTTAAACTTTCGATATGAACTGCTAAGGAGTGTCAATCATAACAAAGTAAATATATGCGCCTATCGAAATGAAAACACCATCAGTGAAAGGATCCGTTGCTATGGAAACAAATACAAAATGATAGGGCCAAGGCCTACGGTACTATATTTTTTTATACGAAAATAGCTTTTTCATTAATATTTTTCTGAAAATTTAAAATCCCTGGGAAGCGTAGCATCTTAAAAACAATTTTCTGAGAAATATCATGCTCTCAGAAAGAGTGACATTGCTTTGGTAGGTTAAACTTCCCATTAATAGACTATAATATATACATGATAACCTCCACTTTACAGATCATGTCTGCTTGCACCTTGTTTTAGTCAATTTTCTTTCAAAGAGTTTAATTGGACGTAATCTCCAACTTTCTAATTGTTTGGCACGATCACAAGATTAAGGATATGGACTCTGTGGACACTATTTTCGTTTCTAGGACTATTCAGATGTGGAGCTTACGGTCTTTATAGACGGGGCTTTACAACTAAACACCGATTTAAAATCTACTAAGGCCACAGGTAGGGATTACATTTTAAGAATCAGAACCAGAAATTATTGGATGTATTTGTGAATCTACATAGTAAAATATAACACTTTTGCAGCAGGTCAGGATCGAACCCGGTCTTTCAAAGGCACCTCTGCAGGCTAGAATCAAGTAAAAGTTCTTGAGACCCTCATAATAAAAACGGTATACATGAGTGTTTTTCTTAGGCACCCATTCTGGACTATAGAATAGAATTTAGACGGAATGTACCTGCATTTGCGTAAGGGTTGTGGAGTTGGTACACCAAGCCTTCAACTCGGACTCCTTTATTTTCCTCCTATCCAACTCAAACTACTTAATAAAGGGCTAAAGTATATTAATTAGTAAAAACAAATCTACTGCGGTAAAATGCTCTAATACAGATTACTTCATGGGAAGCTTCTTTGGCATTGTGAATTTATATTTGAAAAAAAAATTTGTCATGAAAAATTACAAATATTCAAGTCCTAAACAATAAAAAAATTAAAATGATATATTTATCATATTATATTGTTATACTATAGTAAGTTCTTATTTTGAAGTCTTGAGTCTGAGTCTGTACATTTCTACAGACTCCACCCTGCTTCCGACTCAACAGTCCTCGCTTGAAAGGAGACACGAAAACCATTCAGAGAAACTCCCCTTCAGTAATTAGGCTACGCCTATCATCTGAACCTCGACCTCCCCAGTCAAACCACACAAGGCGAGACATAAGCCTTAGTTTCTTCTTCCTTTTTCTACCCCCAACATTGATTGAAAGGCGCAAACATTTTGTGTTCTATAATTAATTATATCTTATTTGATTAATTAATTAATAAAGTTAGTCTAAAAGTTTCCAATAACACTTCCTTGTGCATTACTGTATAATTTTTCTGCGCACCACTAATTAAACAGAGTACGAATGTAAATACAACTGTAACATCTTTATTGTTGCCAAATGGCGGTTGTGTTAACATGAGTTTCCCATCTTCAAACAATGAGCTTCCTATGAAAATCAGTCTTGAAAGCCAATCTTAGAGCCGAGTGTATGAATTTAGCATGAATGAACAAGTAGTCAATTATCTTAGACACTGTCTGGTGTTGAAACATGTTCTTCTAAACCTGTGCTAAATTTATTTTTCTATAGATGATATTACTAAACTCTCCTTGATTTCAGGTAATCTATCATCACAATAACTTGCACTATGAATATCATTATAAAAACTGACATTGAGTTGGGGGAGGTGGTGAAATTGGAACCTTCTTCAGGGGATGGTAACGATACTAATGACTTACTTCAAACAAGCGAGTGCGTCACATCGGCAGATTGTGGCATCAAACAGATTCGTGATGGCCTCCCATCAGACGAAGTCAAAGTTAATGTTGTACTGTCACCGGAAATAAAAAACGAAACCGACCCGCTAGCCGGCGTTCACGAACCTGAATACAAACTAAATATTCGACAGTTAAACGACTTGGTAAACGTAAAGTCGACAAATGGGGAACGAATAAAAGATGAACCTAGCACACCGACAATTAAACCAGACCGTGACAAGCATTCCAAGACGATCAAAATTGAAAATTACTTAACCTCCTACGACAAGCCATGCCTTCCCAACTCAAGGGACGGTTTAGGGGAAGAAGGTATCGCTAATACGGCACCTGCCGATTCAAGCGCTGGCGTTGATCCATTGAGCGGAATCAGAGGGTTAGTGGATGCACTCAAAACACCCGACCAAGACCTGTTAAAATCAAAATCTCAGAACAAAGGTACTGAAAAACAGTTTGAAAACTTGAGTGGGCAAAATTTCATATATAAAAATAAAGTTGATCTCAAAAATGTAGCTCAAAATCAAAACATTTGTCCCATTTCTCAGTTTGACGAAAGTACTCCATCGCTACGGGTAATCCTTGTTGGTGACTATACGAGCTTGAATGACAATACTTCAATTTTGAACTATGTTCCTCAAGATAGCGCAAATGTTACAGGGAATATGAACACATCTATGGAGCTACCACCGCTGGTACCCCTTACTGGTAGCTGTTATGGGGTTGGTACACTGCCTGCTGTTGGTTTGCAACAAGATATGCTGCTCCCGGGGCCCAGTACTGTTTGTCAACAAGATGCACAGCTCACACGGTCTGTTGTTTCGCAGAAAGATAACCATGTCATAGGGCCTACTGTAGCTTCAAACCAAAGTACCGGTACCGGTATGCAGATCTTAGGAAATGGTTTGTATGTGGTGATGGGCAATTTCACTAAAGAAGTTACTACACCTGCGCGCGCTGTTGGGGAAGCGACTATGCCACAAATCAGCGATGTAGTGTCTCTGGCAGCCATAGACGGAAGTACCTCTTCAGGTTCAAGCTGTACAAATTATTTCTCCCACAAGGATATTTCTTTCCAATCTTTCAACAAATCCTCAATTTCCGAGTCTCATCTGAGATCTCCTGCTACAGTAGATCATCAAGCATTGACACGTTCTTTCACTATGGGGCCTACTGTTGCTCCCACCGAAAGTGTGCCCAAAGCACACCCAGATGAATCATCATTTTCGAGAGTTCCCATGACTCCTTCGCTGTTAAATATAGTGCAACCTCCAACGTCAACCCAAAAAATGATGGTCAAACCTACTTTAAAATTTGTCAGCCCTGATATTTATGAGAAGAATTCACCTGTGAATGGCTTCTTCAAAGATCCAGGAGGAATCCTGGGATATCTCGGAGAAGGTCGGGATGCATCTGGTCTTGATCAGAGGTTAGCTATTTTACAAAATTATTTTTGAATCTCAAGTGATAGGTATCCTAATTTTGTTTCTTAACTTATATTTTTTAACTAATGCATGCTACACAAAGAGTTCTAAGAGGACCTCTTATCAGAGTGCTAAGCCACTTTGCAAACATCCAGAAGTTCTTCGTTGCTTAAGATTGGGTTCATATGCCAAACTTGAAGGTGAAAGGTATCTATCAACATAGGATTCAAAACCTTGCATTTTAAGTCTTAAAATTAAAAAAAAAAATCATAAAATTAGCTCATTTTCAACAAGATTTCACACATATTTTTAAGGTTCTGAGATAAAAGTAATTAGTTAAAAACATAGATTTAGCTTTCCTCAAACAAATATGGTAATATTTTAACAGGGTCATAACAGAACATTCTAAATTAATGGATTGTTTGAGTGTTTTTTTTTGAAACTTCAGATCTGTCATTCCCATAATAAATATCACAGTGTGAGATTCTTTATTTCATCTAGATGGTTTTCTTTGTTTCATAATGTAAAGAAAAAGGATGCAGATATTAGCTAATAGAAAATGTAGGATAAACAAAGCATACATACCTTTCCTTTTTGATTAATTTTTGTTTTTTTGTTTCAGTGTTTTTTCTGTAAATGTCAACGAAGGTTGGTACTACAACGATACTCTTGCAACTATGTACACTAAAATGTGGTCTATGAATAAGAGTCATAAATTTTATACGGTACAATTATTTACCAAGACCAACAAATACGTAGTCGGCTTATCTAGGCGTGGCATACATGTATATCACTTAGGAGCGGCAGTTTCACAAGTCAGCAGTTTCGCCCAATTAGATGACTTGATCACAAACTATCTGAACGGCACCATGTCAGACGGCAAGTCTCTGAAACAGTTAGTCAAGTTAATTCTCTATGACATTGCACTGCGCTATATAAAGTGTAGAGACCCGATAAAATTTGAAAGCTTGTTCGCCTTCGGCCTCGGCAAGTGTTATAAGTTTTGTAGGAAAAATAACTCTGCGCCATTGGCCAGACAAGGCAACCGGGTGGGTACCCGCCCGGTTCCAACCAGTCGATCAAATGCAAATACAGGCGTTCCTCCAAATGAGAGTTTCATGAACTACGGTCGTGAACAGTCAAATGGGACTAATGGTGACAGTGGTGACTTACCATCAGCACATCGAGAACACCGGGATAGGAACTCTAAACATAGCTCCAAGGAAGTCATAGAGAGAAATATGTTAATGCACCACATGCACCCATCTTTAGGTAATGTGTTATCACATCCATCACCGCCACTGGTTACAAAAACACCAGACAGAGATATCACGCCTTTTCACAAGGAATCGTCACCTACAACAGTGTCTGAAATTATAACATTGGGGGTCAAACAGTCGATTGTCAAGGAGACCATAACGTTTGATAACCCGTGTGATGAAGATGAAGCCAGAACAATGGATGACTCTTGTGATGTAGATGAAGCCAGAACAATGGATAAAAATCCGTGTGAAGTAGAGGAAACAATATCACCGGACTACCTGTGTGATAGTAACGCTTCACTTGCTGTTGTGAGCAGCACTACACAACCCAAGAGTCCATTAGACAAAGACTCACCTTCTACTTGCAATATCACGTTTCAGGACTCAGACAAAGTTATGTCATCTGATGATGATATCTTGCTGACAGATTCAACAGGACAAAGCTCATCGTCTGCTGTCGAAGCCGTCTCGTCAACAGAGGGGCCTGCAATATCGCACAATATCTTAGCCACTGATACATCATCCGATTTTGTGACGCTAGATATGTGTGTGGAAGTTGGTCCAGACCCCAATTACCCATTGGCTTTAGCGTCGTCATCTTCTGATGGTCAATGTAAAACTTTGGAAGCTCATTCTTGTGCTAGAGAGTTAGCTCAAAAGCAAACAAAGATTACAAACAAATCATGTGTCAAGCCGGTACCCAACTGGAAATTTAAACGGTTGATTGATCCGCTGGGTGTGAAATCGTATTCTAGGCCGATAAAAACTAAAAAATATGCTGTGCCTCTCAAAGATTTGAAGGACTCTGTGTGTAAAATGGTGTCCAAGAATCAAAATAACTCTACTCCTACCACTTTTATGAGAGACCCTTTGGGTTTTGATAAATCCACCAATCAAAGTAGGTCTCGAAACAACTTTTCCAAGTTTTCTAAGAAGAATGCAACATTTCCACTCAACGATCCTTTGTTTGTTAAAGCATCTAGCATGCAAGTCAGTGTTTCAAAAAGGCCATTTCCTAACAATTCAGTCAAGTTTTCTAAGAATACAATATTACCACTCAAAGATCCTTTGAGTGGTAAAGCATCCAGCAAGCAAGTTAGCGTTTCAAAAATCTCATTGTCTAATGGTTCAGCCAACAAGCAAACTAAAATTTCTGATGCCTTGTCACTTAACGAGTCGTTGTCCACCCCACAAATCATAACTTTAGATGACCCCACCAATGACGGCTCATCTTCTGACCTACAAGTAATTACATTGGATGATGATTCTATGGACGGGGAAGATACAGTTACACCAATCGTCAAACCCCAGTTAGAAGAACTAGGGGGGGTGTCTAAGAAACAACCGAAGAAAAATGTCAGAACCGTTTCAAATATGGTCCCAGAGAAAGGTGGTTGGAATGCCGCCGTTACGAAACCAGCCCCATTACCTAGAGCGAATGTAACCAAAAGTAAAGGTTCTATTTCGTGTGTTGTCATCGACTCGGACGACGACATACAAATAGTCGGCGAGTCGAGTGGAACATTTGATGTCTATTATGAGCTGGTGCATTTAAATAAGCTTTGTATGCAAGACCCTACCGTTGTTAAAACCAACAACATTTTCACGGCCCTGAAGAGGAAGACCAGTTCCAAACAGTTGATCAGGTTGCAAAGTTCTGCGAAGCCCCAGTATGTTTGCGAGTCATGTGATCTGTTCTACAACTCGTGGCATGAACTCGTTATACACCTCTCGAGTCATAAAAGTGGCTACAGAAAAAGTTTGTTTAACAGGTGTCAATGTTGCAAAATGCTCGTTTCGTCAGTCTCGCAACATCTTCACAGAGGGAACTGGCTGTGTGACATCTGCGGGCAAAACTTCAAATGTTACTCTCAGCTGCAAGCCCATTCCGTCCAGCATAAACAAAATACCCGCAGTCTCAAGTGTAAGATGTGTTATAAAAGATTTGGTTCTATTTCACTATTAAAACAACACACAAAAACTCACAATAATATAATATAGTGATTGTTGGGGGGGGAAAAAAAGCCTGGACCAATAAAAAATACATTTAAATTAACATTCGGTATGTAGGTGACTGGCGTTACTAAATGTTCATTTAAACACACGTTAAAAATTATTAACTAGACACAGGTCCAGGTATCAGGTTCTATTCCTTTGTCCAGATGCCATTTTTTAACATATATGATTATTTAAAAATGATTTAATTAAGATATACTTGTTTTTTGTTTACTTCTAAATATTTCTAGAGAGATTAGTAAAAACAACTATTTTCATGTTGTAGGCAGTAGGCCCCTATTAGATCCCAAACAAATCGTACACATATTTGTTAAAAAAAACACATTTGATATGCAACTGAAAAACTTTAAAGTCAAGGAAATTTTTAAAGGTAATTTGAATTTTCAAATATTTTGTGATTTTTGAAAAACAAAGTAAAAGCCGTTAATAATATTTGTTGTCTCATCGTTGTCAACCTCGATGGTCTTAGGGTAAAGTGAACACCTCAAGACCAGATGTTCATGGGTCCAAACCCGGGCAGGATCGACACATTTTTCTTGAGCAATAAAAGTCTGTAGCACAACTTCCTTTGGAGGGAAAGTAAAGCTGCTGGTCGCATGTCCATTGTGGCATTTTTAAGAACCCAGGAAGGTACCGGAAAGTTCCTTTCCCAACGAGGTTGGTAGGCCCTTTTGCTCTTAACATGTATAAATTATCATGTTCTGATATAACAGCCGGTTCAGAAAAAGCACATTAAATACCTCAAACAAATGGAAAAAAACAAAGAAAGAAAAACTTGCTTCAGTGCCCACATGATGTCACCCTCACAATAGACAAGACAGACTGTCGACGACAGATCAAGGTTCAAATCCTGGTTGGGTGTAGTAAGGGTGTTTTTTTTACTATATGGTTTTCCATTTAACATATAAATGTGGGTACACTTCCTCTAAATTCAACCTTTCTCATTCCTTTTTCATTAGTGTAATTAGTGCGTATATGTGGTATAGCCAGAACAGGTAGTAAAAATGTGGCGCTAAAAAAATAAGAAAATAAATGTCAAATGAGTTTACAAACCTTTTTTTTTAAGAGTTGTGTTAAAAATTACAAGATTTTTAATTGGTTGCTTCACTGATAAAAAGACTGCCCAAAATGTACTTTTTAACAGGAAATCCTTTAAAAGTTACGGGATTTCAAAATTTACAAAAATTATCAACCCAGTTCTTAACTGTTAAGGTCATTCCCCGGAAGTTCAGCACTTTGTTGCGGTCGTATTCATCCTTGAGAATTCCACACGGTACGGCCAAGAGAACAATACATTTACTAAGTAAGCACATGGCTTTAACTGAATTATTAAAATGTATACATAATTTGAGAATACAAGTGTCTTCTGCTTTTCGACCTTTTTTTAAATTATAACCAGAAACCATACACTTGACGCGTGGTCAGCTTTTAAAAAAAATCTATTTCATCATTTTTCCATGAGCTTCTGCGCTACTTTTTCTCTCAATCAACTCAGCAACATATTTTCGCTCGAGCTATGTTGTAACGTCCTCCCTTGCTACCTCCGTGTAATGTCCTTATTTACAAGACCCTCTCTGGTTCCTGTTCCATCTGGTTCCTGTTCCATCTTTGTAACCTCTTGTTGCATCTACCTTTCTAGGGTAGGTTACGCTCATAAAGATAAACACTCAGTCTTATCTGCTAATGAATATAATTATAGAACTTCTGAGTAATACACTCGGAGCTCCAACCCCACCGCTCGTTGAGCGTACAAAAAGTACATTGAGCCTTAGCGCTCATCAATCTACTACACCCCGCCTAAGCACTGACTCGTGGTGCGCACGTGAAGCTTCGAGGAACATGGAGGGGAGTATGATTGTGCATATAAGTTGTGCGCAGTGCATAGTTTAGAAATTGTGCGCAGTGCATCTCTTGTATTAGTTTATGTGAGAGTATATAATACATGATTATGTCCGGTTTTCAATTGTGCTCTATTTCCTAAACTGTCAAATAAAATGCAGGAGACCTTTTTTTTTTATCACCATGTCATACTACCTTTTCAGATTATACATATATTTAAGTTAATTATGCTAATCAGTTAGGAAAGAGAAAGGTTTAATTTAGAGGTAGTGTGCCTATATTTGCGTGGAGGGAAAGTAGAAAACCATTTTGGAAAAACCACCCTCGGTACACTCGACAGAGGTTTGAACCTCAATCTTTCTGTCACTGGCAGTTCAGTCTATTGCGATAGTGACGTCTTGGACCATGTGGCCACCTAAGCAAGTAACTTGCTATATTGTTTTTAAATTTTCACCAAGCGAAATATCTATATAATTTTTTCAAAAGATATCGGATTGATCTGAGCACTGGTATCGACAACTTAAGTAGAAAGTAAAAGTTTAATATTGATTGATATTAATTCATGTGTATTATATTATTTAATTTTGTTGGAGCAAAGTTGATTTTGTCATTAGTCCACTAGAATTTTGGTGGGAAAATGTCATCATTTATTACTTATTTTACATTATTTCTAAATGTTGTTTTCCACCTGTTTATCATAATTTTGTTGAAGATACAAGACCAAAGAGACAACAGATAAACCAGAGGACTACATACAGATAGTGAAAAGAACATGTATTTATATTTAGAAATCATAATTTTCTGTGCTATTATAAAAAAAAATTCTGTACTTCCTAAGTTTTTCATGTTTTTTATATTAAAAAGTTGTGTTTGTTCATTTATATTTGGTAGCAAGGCATGATCTTTTTTATCAAGTATTACCAGACACATTGTGAAGCACCCCTTTACCCAATATTTTTAACTTGTGTACCACTCTCCAATTTTTTTATTTTCAAAAATTGCTGTACTATTTTTCTTTATAAATTTAAAAAGTGATTAACCTAAATGGTTAGTAAAACGCAGTGCTAAAAATATGTTTTAAAACTTCACGATGAGTCACCCAAACCTATACATAATAAAGAGTGGTAGTAACTTACCAATCAAGAAATAAAAAGATTGACAGAGAAATGAAAATAGATACGAATTAATTGTTTTAAAATAGGGAAGGTGGGAGATTGATTCCACTTACCCCCTATGCGGAACCAAAATTGGTATATGGCAATGGAGGAAATGGCCTTATAGTGCGCGGTGATTCGATTAAACTTATTGCCATATTATGTGCCCACTTTCCTAAATGGTTTTCCACTCTCCCTCACCGCAAATGTGGGTTCACTTCCTCTAATTTAACCTTCCTAATTCCTAAGCCAACAGCGTAATTAGTACTTAATAGCGTATAACCCGGACGGGTAGTAAGATGCGGTGCTAAATAATAATAATTATGTGCCCAGTCCAGAGTTCCAAACTGACTTTCTATCATTCTTGTTTGGGAACACGCGTGACCTTATGCATTTCATTTCCATATTAAATATAGAAATTCCAGAGTATATTCCCATTATATAAATTGACCTGCTCATGATTAAAAATCTGTTCTTTCATTTTAGCTGTTACCAATCACCTGGTACGGAGATCGGTTCTAAATAAGGCATCTGGTTCACAATAGACTGAACTGCCGATGAGAGGAATATTGGGGTTTGAATCTTGGTCAGGTGTTGTGAAGGTAGTTTTTAATAAAAAAAAAAAGTCCCCTACCCCTCCATGCAAATGTGGGTACAGCTATAGATTCAACCTTCCGCATCCCTCACACAGCAGAGTAATTAGTACATAATTATGCACATTATACTAACCGTTAGTAAAACGCAGGGCGAAAAATAACGGTTACCAAATTAGCTACGTGTCATTAAGGCTCCCACTAAACCCCGTGTCAATAAGGCTCTCACAAAACTACGTGTTAATAAGACTCACCAAACTCCGTGTCACTAAACCCCACAAAACCCCGTGTAAATAAGGCTTACAAAACTCTGTGCCAATAAGACTCACCAAACTCCGTGTCACTAAGGCTCACAAACCCCCGTACCAATAAGGCTTCCACAAAACTCCGTGTCAATAAGACTACACCTAAACCCGTGCCAATAAGGCTCCCACCAAAGCCCGTGTAAATAAGGCTCATAAAACTCACCTAACAGGCTCACACAAAACTTTGTGTCCACATGGCTTCCACCAAGCCCCGTGTCAATAAGGCTCACACAAAACTACGTGTCAATAAGACTCGCCAAACTCCGTGTCAATAAGGCTCCCACCAAACCCCGAGTAAATAAGGCTCACAAAACCCCCTGCCAATAAGACTCAAAAAACTCCATGTCAATAAGGCTCAAATAAAACTCCGTGCCAATAATGCTCACACAAAACTCTGTGTCAATAAGGCTCACACAAAACTCCGTGTCAATAATGCTAACACAAAATCCCGTGCCAATAAGACTCACAAAACTCCGTGTCAATAAGGCTCCCACCAAACCCCGTGTAAATAAGGCTCACATAAAACTCCGTGTCAATAAGGCTCACACAAACTAATTTAAATAAATGTACACAGACTAAATTACAAAACGTTATAAAAGATTATCTATACAAAATACAAGAATTATTATACATATTGAAAAAAAAAGCCATTATAGCACCCGCTTAGGGGACAGCATGGTCTAACGTGCAACTTTCGCAGTAGACTAGACTGCCGAAGATGGGGAGATTGAGGTCCTAATTTCTATCGGGTGTGTCGTGAGAGGTTTATTTTACAAAGATTTTCCACTCTCCCTGCACTTAAATGCGGGTATACTTCCTCTAAATTTATACGTCCATAACCATAAGACTATTGCGTAATTAGTACACAAGTGTATAGTCTGAACGGGTAATAAGACGCGATGCTAAAAAAATTTAAAAAATTATTGATAACATCCAACAGGCTTATAATCACATATATCGCAAAAAAAAGTTGGATCATTCACATATCCTGTGTGAGCACCCATGTCTCGTGAGAGCAACCATTTTATAGTCAATTTTGGCTCCTGGCATTTGGGTTGGATTTATATTCATGCATAGCTATTAGCGAGTAGTCCACACCACATAATGTGAAAGAAGTTGACACACATAATTTTCAATGAAGGCGTCTATTAACGGAACATTTTAAATAGTGACTAATGCACAACACATATCTTATATTTAACATGTTTTATGCGTTATGTATGGACTTACGAATAGATGGACCTTGTATCAGCCATTGATAATGCGAGAAGCTCCAACCATTTAAATTCCAGAATATTCAGCAAACGAAAATTAATTTCTATGCTCGTATTGTATAAAATGCCTTGTAGCCATACTTGTTTGTTACTAACGAATATTATTTGTCACATGTCAGATATAAAATAAGTACGTATAAGTTATCAAAGAGGGCTTTAATTTGATCAAACTATAAGTAAAAAGACTACCTTACAGGGTAGTTAATGTAGTGTATATAAATTTGATCTCTTTCCTAATTAATTATTAAAGTTTGTATACAAATCAACATGTAAATATAATGAAATAATAATGATAAAAAATGTAACCTTATTCTATCGTCAAACACTCAAATTAAAAATAATCCAACTAGCGCTAACATTTTGTTTAGTAGTTTCTTCACCAGCAATTTTTTTATCAGCAATTATATAAAGTGTGTAACCTGTAGGGTTTTTGCCTTAGCTTATCCTTATCTATGATCTTAAGTTATCTGTAACAAGTATATGTTGTGTATTTTATTATACGCGATTTCTTAAAATTAAAAGCAATCAAAATTGTCAACTATGATAAGTAATTCCATACACTAAATAAGTCATTACATAGCAAAATAAATCGTTTTTATAATGTTATGGATGTGTAAAAGTCAACATTTTTATGCTTTATGATTTAAATAAATTTAAGTAT
The DNA here is from genome assembly GCA_902141385.1 of Timema californicum. NCBI lineage: Eukaryota > Metazoa > Arthropoda > Insecta > Phasmatodea > Timematidae > Timema > Timema californicum. Next base: position 22,070 of record CABFOW010006661.1, read on the forward strand.
CTTTTAGAGCATACACTCTATGCTCCAAGGGTTGTATTAAGGTAGGGGCTTAGAATTTGGTTGAAATTGCATATAATATGCAGGGTTTACTGAAAGATTTTTTCCCAAACTAGTTTCCTACTAACCTTCTACACAATTGCACGCATATTTCCTCTAAATTCTACCATTCTCCTCCCATAAGTAAATATGATGTCATTCTAGAGAAGTCTTACCAAGCGCAAAAACTAAAGCTCATAGGTCTAGTGATTAAAAATTAGATAGGTATTTTCCTAAAGTTAATTCATTGAACAGTCTAGGAGTAAGGGGTTGGAATTCTGTGTTGGGGGTCCGGGGTTCAATCCTCGGTCCCGGCACAGATTTATCTGATTACCAAACCCTTCCTTCACCTCTGACAAGACATCTTGTGAATGTGAGGAATGCCAGGCCTCCACCGTGGTTCGGATCCCACGTTAAACTGTAGGTCCTCCATTTCATCTCACAATCACCCTACCATTACACATTAGCGTAAGTGCATATAACCCGAACGGGTAGTAAGACGCGGTGCTGCTGCTAATAATAATAATAATCCATATAAAAGGGAGTTAATTCTTTATTCTCTAAATGTGTAATGACCCACTTCGGTGGCCACTACTCTCGCCATAGACTAAACTGCCGATAATGGAGAGATCGATGTTTGAATCTTGGTCGGCTGTACTTATTGTGGTTTTCCATTATCAATGCAAATGCGGCTACATTTCCTCTAAATTCAACCTTATCCCTAACCCATTAGTGTATAACCTGAATGGGTAGTGTAAGACACAATGTTAAAAAAGTACAATAATTAGTAACAAAAGTTATGTATTTTAATACAGATGGGGGAACTGCAATTACAAGACCTGCTCAAGAAAACAACTTCTTACTTGAAAAGAATAATTTCATCAAGTTCAATCCGATAAGAAGACATTTCTTTGGTTGATCCTGTCGCAAAGAACTGGATACATTAGGTGCAAAAATTTAACTGAGCAACTTATCGATACCTACTGTGAATTAAGAACTAGTGCAAACCTGGAAAGCAGATCACATCAGTTCATGGCACTAAAAGGATTAATCTAGAAAAATCTTAGGTTTTTGAACTGGTTTCACACAAGAAAAGTGAAAATACAAGTTTATTTACCGCATAGTATATTCAAGATATATTTAAACGAAAATTACATTAGGTATTTTAAAACATCAAAATGAATATACACAGTGAAAAACAAAATATAAATGTCTGCAAAGTAACTGACCAAGAAGTTAAACCGACTACAGATATACATTTAATGAACAAGTTAGCAAGTACTGAGAAAAAGAAAAGAACTATTGTAAAAATGAGACTTTATAAAATGGACTCAACAGTGCGTTTACGGGACGGGAACACCGTGATGCCGCACCGTACTAATCGTGCCATCATGTTTAAAAAGTCTAGCAACTCCTCGAAATCTGTACCGCTCTACTCTTGTGTCCTCTGCGATTTGAAGTCGCAGCGCTACCAAGATATTCTTATTCATGCCCAGACCCACAAAAACAAACTGTTGAGAGTGGCAGTGTTATTGCCACCCCCTGTCAAGACTGAGACCTGCAACGAGTGTCATCAGAAGTACCAAGCCGGTACCATATGCGCCCACGAGAAAAGTTTTCTGTGCGAGAGATGCGGCGAGTGTTTCCACACAGTCGGTAAACTTAGGAACCACCGTACCAAAAAACATACCCGCAGGGAGGAGGATATTTCGTGGTGTTGCGATTACTGCGGGAAACAATTCACCAGGAAGAAATCTCTCGCCAAACACATCGACATCCACCAAGGTTCCAATAAAATAGCATGCGATATATGTGGGAAGGTGATGAGTAGGTCTCACATGATACGACACAAAAACATACACATGAAGAAAAGACCTCACAAGTGCAAAGAGTGCGGCCTGTGTTTCCAGGTGGCATCGGTGCTTCGAGAGCACACCTACCAGCACACCGGGGTCAAGCCCTATTTCTGTGATATTTGTGCCAAAGACTTTAGACACTGTAGTGCTTTGTCATTACATAAGAAGATGCACAGACTTGGGAAAATTTAAAAATCCAAGAGATTTATATTTTGTTAAGTTTGCTGAAACATACCATATATACCTGAATTCAAGATATTTTTTTAGATTTATTTTCTGAAAATTGTGTCGTCATATTCACTTACTTGGAAATATTTTCTGTCAGGGTCAATGTCTGTTTGTTAGTAGTGCACAGCAACATATATTTTTGGATTGGAGCCTAAGTTTGTCGACTCGCAGTTCAAGGTCAATCTTCCAGCTGCCGCTATTGGTTTCTGACATTAACATGATTTTAATACAAAATGTAAGTTCATTATTTTAATAAAATAATATTAAGTCTAACCCTACAAATATACACAAATTAAATTTTGAATATCCTTATGCATCTAAATATTTCACATAATTTTTTTGAATCAGTGAATCAGGCTAATTTTTTTACCATCTTTGTGTTCTAAAGGTCAAAGTTCCTGGCTACAGCTCCAAGGATCCCGGGTTCAATCCCCGGGGCTTCCAGAAGCAGTGGGCCTCTAGAATGGGTTCAGCTAATGATCATTAGGACAAATGAGGAGCTACTTGAATGCGAAAAGTAACGGCTCCCGTCTAGAAGACTGAGATTAACGGCCGGAGGGTTCGTTGGGCTGACCACATCACACCGTCTATCTGCAAATGTTGGCGCAAGCCTCGCCGACATGCGGCAGCCGCTGACTTGGTATATTTCGCTTGTGGGCTAAGGCTATGGACTTTTTTTTATGGAGTCTCTGCATCTTAAAATACGATGAAATACTCAAATTTATGTGCCTTTTATATGTCGTTTGACAAGTCGTGTATTAATCACATCTTGTGAATGTGGGGAATGCCAGGCCTCCACCGTGGTTCGGATTCCACGTTAAACTGTAGGTCCTACCATTTCATCTCACAACCACCCTAACATTACACATTAGCGTAAGTGAGTATAACCCGAACGGGTAGTAAGACGCGGTGATTATAATAATAATATTTTGTTGGTGTGTAAAAGGACATCAAATGTGGCAACAGAAGTTATAAATAGAGCCCGGACTTTTCTGTAATAATTATATGTTTTAATCCTGCCAGTTAGAAATGTGAAAAGTTTGTGAATTAAGTTGTTTGGGACTATTTTCAGTTTTAATTTTACATATTATTTTAATGAATATTTCATAAAATTACAAATTTTGCATGTTTTTTAAATTCCCATGTCTTTCTCGGGGAATATACTTTTAAGTAATGTCATTAATTTTCAGGCAATCTGCACGTTCGTAAATGAATATATCCAGTGAAGGGATGGCAGTAAGCAAAGTCCAAGTCAAGTACATATGCTGGTTCGTCAGAGAGGACTACAGGTGCCGTAACATAACTTTGTATGAGACGTTTCTTATGCTGTGAAGGGGTAAAAAAATGCGGCGTTGCCAGATATTCGCCTCGGCAATAAGTCTTTCATGTGGTATGTAAGTTTGTAAACACAGGTCGTAAAAACAATTCTTGGATTTGATTTGCTCATTTCCGTGTTGTTCTTTAGTTAGGAGAAGAAGCGGATATAAAGCGGAATGCAAAGAACATATGACAAAAACGAAATCCAAAGTCAATCAAGGAAATGTTATTTGAAGTCTTATCTTGCAACAATACGGCACATATAAATAAGTCTTTTGGTAAACCAAACAAGACCAACCATGTCTATTTGTGCAAGTGTAATATTGATACCAGCTAGTAGGTGGAGATCATTTAACCTCGTACAAAAAAAACACTTATAGGTAACTTAAATAAAAAAAAAATCTTGATTGGTCCGACATTCACTTGTTTTCAAAGTGCCGGCAACAATGGAGGTTTCATTGAAAGTGAGTAGTGTTGGTGTGATTTCAAAAATCACTTATATAATGCCATTTATTTGAAGTCTTTAATTTATGGTAAATTTAAGTGGTGTAAAATAAACTGATATTGTTATAAGCTTCTTAAAAAAATAATTATACATGTGTATATCTATAAAAGTGTTTTTTTATTACTATCTTCAGAAATTTGCAGCCATAAAATTAAATTTAATTTCATTGTATGTATTATTAATGTGGGGGGAAAATGTTCTATTTTCATATGTATTTAAATAATTTGTAAAAATCCGGACCTTAGAAATAGCTTTTTAATTCCGAGTGTACAAATTTTGTAAGTTTGATTTCAAAAGTTTTAAAGGATAAATAAAAATTAATCATAGACATCAATATAGTAGTAGCCATTTATTTTCATAAGTATTTAACACATTACTTTATATATATATTTCAAACAGGCATTCAGTTACCGTGACGGAAGTGTTAATTTGGTTTAAATGGTAAATACAACTTTTTACATAGACAACATTTTCTTGCAGTTGAAATGAAAAGTTATTACTTAATGTTATTAAACAATTCCTGGAGGTGCTGACAGGTTACGAATAAATCACATTATTTATCACCACTAGCCAAATTGACTGAGTCAACCCAAAAGTCGACTAAACACAATTAAGGGCAGGTCTCATGCCTCCTGGATAAAAATTAATCTGGCTGTTAAATATATTTTATCTAGTCGATGAGCTTAAAGTGCGTCTCATGACCACCAGATAGCATATAATATATGCTATCTGGTGGCCATGGAGGTATTATCTGCCAAATATAAAGTATATCCATCACATTTTTATTGGGAGGTTTAAGTACCTGATAACTTTTATCTGAAAGTTAAAATGGTTGTCGCCATAGTGAGGCGTTGTTTTTCATGAGGTTTCACCTATCAAAATGTTTTTTAGGTTAAAATCTTGGTTTGCGTGTTTAGTAAGCACAGGCCCAGGTTCTAACTATATATAAAGTTAGAACATTTAATTCATACTTTTACAAAAACTGACAAGTTATTTGTAAAGTTATAGTTATATAAGAACAAATTATTTAAATGTGAATATAATAAGTTAAATTTTATAGATATTGTACCCAACTATTGCCTACACTTTGGCAGACACCGAAATTAGTACTTCCAAGACAACTTAGCTTCTGCGCCCACGTAACACCATCTGTTTTTTGCACTCGTTTAGCCGCCATTATTTAACAAATGTTGAGCATTGTCACCACTCGCTAGGTTGTAGCAGTAGCATAAGGGCTTATACGCATGCGCGCACCAGTAAAAACAGTACCAACCTTGCATGCATAAAAATATAAGTATGAGACAGATAGCTATCCGGCAGATAAATTCAATTCACAATATGCGTAAAACATTAAAGTGGCTAATAACCTTTATCTGGTTGCTAACTTTAATCTCTCGATGGCAATATTTATCCGGTAGCCATAACATCGGCCCTAAGGATCACTTATACAAATAATAATCACTGGTGTGATCAGAGCTCAGATGTAAAGTGATCTCCAATCAGTGTCTCAAACCTTATGTTTATTTGCACCAATGACAATTAGTGATTATCGATCAAATCTCTGGTCAAGCTAACCAACTTTTTCTCCCCTCAAATCATCTTGTTGCTGGTAAACATAATCTACAAATTTTAATAACTGAAATAATTTTAGCATTCTTATTTAAATTAAGTGATTAATAAAAGCAATGTGCATGTTTTATATATTTATTTTGAGTGTGACTTATTTTTAAGGATAGAAGTCGACAATTATGACGTCTTCATATGAAGGTTGAGATGAGGTTTAAAATGAGTACATTTTATTGTGTATTTATTATCACTAAGAATTGTTTAATCACATGCCCATCAACTCTGTGATAGTCGGCTAGAAATAGTAAATTTACATGAATACTATTGCACATGGATAATTTGTGATTAAACATTAATGGAGATAAAGGGTTAATAGAATCTCCTAATACAGAACATTGTTGGAATATTAAATAATGATTGGTTAGAAACCCATTGAAAAGGACGTTTTCTATCATTTTAGAATGGCTTTACAGCTAAGAATTGTGCACAAATATTAATTCTGTCGTAACAGACACATACTGTAGTTATTAACAAGAAACTTTGTCCCCCATTGTGGTCACCATGAAAAATTTTGAGTAATCATTCAAATACAAATGCACTGCACACATTTCTGTCATATCGTACATATTTTCTTTTCCCTTTAACTCCCATACCTTGTGCAAGCCGGGAGCCGAGTTGGGCCAGCTATGACGAACGATCTTAAGGAACATGCCCAATGGTGTAATTTATTGAAATGAATATATAAATATCAAGCAACCTAGGCTATCAGAAACATAATGTTTATAAATCATAGCCAACCTCTATAAATTTAAGTCATTTCACAATAAGATTTTCCAAATACAGTGCTTTTTACAGTGTTGCCATATTTTACTTGATTATTCTATCAAATCTATGGTCAGGTGATCAAAGATTTTGATCTCTGATTGACTTTGCTGCGACTCCCAATCTTTTCTTGATCTAGGATCAATCCGAGTGGTGATCTCATGATTGGAGAATCAATATGATGTTGGCGCAACTGGCCCTAAACATTTCTAAGATATTTGCACATAGGCCCTTCTTCCTTTTTAATTTAAATTTAACCTTTAATTAGGTTTTTAAAATAAGACATTTAAATGAGCAGTATGTAACTCAATTAGTAGAGCCCTAAGCTGGATCACAGGAATGAAGGGGAATCACCTGCACTGTTTGCATGAGAGGTTTGGGGTTCTTATCTCGGCTAGGTGTAGTGAGTTACTTTTTCCCAAATGGTTTCCCCCTCACTTCATACAAATGTGGGCGTGATTTAATCTTAAACGCTTACCTTCCTCATCCTTAACTGATTAGAATAAATATGCAACTAGCCCGAAGAGATAGTAAGATGCGGAGCATCAAAGATTATATTGGCAAACTTGTTAATTACTGAGTAGCTCTGTCCAGCTCAAGAACGTTAGTTCATTTAGTTAATGTCTAATGTTGCAAAGTTGTGATTTTCAATCTTTTTTCTCTGTGTAATCCATTGTCTTAAAATCCACCCTTTTTATCCTGTTTCCTAAGATAATGTATACATAATTTTTATCACTACAATTTATTCACACACAAAAAAACAAAACAACCACCATCAGATACATTTACAAATAATTATAGTCCCACTTTTTGTGTGTATATGTTTGGTAAAATCAGGTGCAAATTGAATTGCAATTATATTTTTTAATAATAATTTATTATATAGTACACGATTGATTGACAAAATATACTTCCAAGCATCTAAAGATATTCACAGCAAAACTAATGAATGATCATTTAATTTTAACAATGAGAGGTGTGCCATCGCAAATATATAAAAATCTGTTCTCAATAAAAAAAAAACCCCACACGATTCCACTAAAATAAAATTTGTCAATAAAAGATACATTATATAAATTCCAAATTAAGTTTAAAGCCTTATGAAATCACAAAAAAAATTGTTGGGCAACCAATCTATATCTTTAATTAAAAGAAAAAATTGACTTAATAATAAAATTACTATTAATTGCTTAAACAATGTATCTTAAATAAAGGTGAAAGCACAACAGACAAATTAATCAATGGTAGGTATAACACGATTTATGATAAAAGTATAAAAATCTCTATTTGTACACCTCTAAGCAAAAAAGTGTAGAGCCCACTTTTCTTCTCAAATTAAAACTATAAAAATAATTGTAGAGTAGTCAATATTGTCGGAACTATCAAGTTTTCAAAAGCTACAGCTGTGAAACACATGATTTGGTGTATGGTGGGGGTGAGCAAAGCTTCGACAATTTACAAAGTTACCTAGAAATTTATAATTATATGAAAATATCTAAAGTAAATGAATGGCATGTTGTGATAATAATTTGATTAATTATATTAAAAAAAAAGTCCAATAAAACATTTTCTTAACAATTCTAGTGCATAAAGTTATAAAATCCAGCTAAATTTTTTAAAGTATAAAAACAATTTTAAAAAAAATGGGCTTGGCACACCCTTAGTATATGGATACAAAAAAAATAAATAGATTTAGTAGTAACATTTCGAGTTGCCAAATAAGGCTACTTT
>CABFOW010006662.1:0-21131 GCA_902141385.1 Timema californicum
CCCCGGTTAAAAAGCATTGGTCTAAGACGGTGTTATTCAACCCTTTCTGTTCACATACTCCCAGATAAATTTCAACTTTGAACTTTGTGCTCCCAAAGTTGTTGGTGCATAATGCATGTTATATATAATCTACATCTAAAATAAATTATATCCAAAATAATGTACTAAATAATAAGTTTTAAGTGAGAAAAAAAAGGAGAGGCAAGCTATTATATTACAAATATATGATTGCCTATCATAATAGCCAAATAGCCGCCCTGATAAGAATCGCATAGAGAAGAGGCGAGGGGGGAGAAAATGGTACTCAAAGATCGCATGTCGTTACGCCCGGGTATCTTGAGGCGAGCTTGGTTGTTATTATTATTATTATTATTATTATTTAGCACCGCGTCTTACTACCCGTTCGGGTTATACGCTTAAGTACTAATTATGTTAATGAATTAGAAATTGGGAAGGTTGAATTATAGGAAGTGAACCCGCTAGCCTTATAGATTTGGCCATGATTATTCAATGCCTATCATGAAATATGAAATGTTACATACCCCCTAAGATGCCTTTGCGTACCCCAGGTTGAATACCACTCGCCTAAGGCAGCGTTTTTCAAGCAGTGTGCCGCGAAGAATCAGCGGGTGTGCCGCGGGAGTTTGGGGGAAGCTAAACAATTAGGAACAAAAATATTAACGTCTTGTTCAGTGTATCGTGAGTTGAAAAAGGTTGAAAATCCCCGGTCTAAGGTGTAACTCGCTCAACAGACTAAATTGCCGATGACGGGGAGATCGGTGCTGGAATCATGGTTGGGTGTATTGAGGATGGTTTTCCCTAAAGGTTTTTCCACTCTCCTTCCACACAAATGTGTGTAACACTTCCTTTAAATTAAACCTTATTCACCCCCAACACATTAGCGTAATTAGTACATAGGTGTATAGTCCGAACAATAAGTAAAGCTTAATTCACACGTTCGCCGAAAATAGAAAGCAGAATCTGCCTCAGAGGCACAGAATGTACACACTTTTAGTTGGCCCATGATGCATTTCAACGCTAACGTAAAGCAGCTGACTATCAACTTTCCAGTAGATAAACATATATTTTAGATCATTCTCCTGATGGATGTTTACAAATTATAACGCTGTGTTGTGGCAGAATCCAATACATCGATAAACACGCTCTACATTGACGGGTCATTTCAAATCTCCTCACATCTGCAAACGAAGCTGTCTGCTTGCTTCTGGCTGTAGAGCGCATGCGTTGTCAAATGCACATGCGCACTGATTTGAGATGGTTGGTTCTGAGATTTGATTGGTTCTCCTGTGCCTAACATCTTGGGCAGAGCGGACAAAGTAGAGAATAGTTGAACTTCAGCAGAACAGCTTGTGCCGATTAAGCGGAAATCTTGTGATTGGCTTGGAGCGCGTCACGTGACCACGTTTCTGTTCTGCGCTAGTTTTTCGACGAACGTGTGAATCCACAGCAAGGCGCGGTGCTAAAGAGGAAAATAATATGTTTTATCTCTAATTCCTGCGATTTTTGCAAAGAACACTGACGTTATCGTCTTAAAAAAACTCCATATAAAGAAGTTAATAAAAGATAATGTAAATAGGGAGATTTTTTTATTTATAACGTTGCGTGTAAAATACTCGGAAAATGCATTTTAGAGCAGTCGTCAGGGCGATAAACTGTCACTAAATCAGAAAAAGATCCTATAAATTGGAAAATGTTTGATCCTTTTATTTTGGGGGTCTAATTATCATAGGCGTGCTAATTTTTTTCTCTCGTGCGATATCTGCGTTTGCCACAATCATGGAAAAAACACTTTCGATATCTCCTTTTAAGTTAGGTTTAATGTAAAAATAGTTATTGCTATAGTTAAACAGAATCCATTTTGTTTATAAAAATTAGTATGCTATTTAGATCCCCAAAATAAAGCGATTAAAACATTTTCCAGCTTTCTGGGATTTTTTTTAACCGATTAAAAATCCTCGACGTTTGGCTTATTTCTTTTGTTCTGGAAAGCTCTGTTAAAGTCGGGAAATTTTCAAACCTACCAAATGTATCAACTCTGCATAAATACATCGTCCATTCTGTCATGACATGTGGCGGGAGAAGTATCCTCCGGTAACTGATGCTGCCACCAGAGGTCGCGCTAGTAGGACATGAGAAGCGTCAGGTTCGTTAGTAACTGTCAGCAGACACGAGTCTTCCCGACCATTCAGGAAACTTGCAAAGCGCTTTGGATGGATTGAAAAATTAAACCTGGACGCGGGAGTCGAAACCGGGACCTTTGGTATAGTGCGCCAATGCTCTACCCCTGAGCTATCCAGGGATCGTCCTGTGCTGAGGGTCCTTCTTCACTTATATTTAAAGGCATAGTCTGAACTTTACGTGTATATCATCGGCTACTAAGAGCTGTCGTTGATAGCATAGCCACCGGCGACGGTTGTGGCTTTTATGCTACCAATAGTATAAATAAATTGGAGAAAGCAACGCTTTACTACTAAGTATAAATGAAAGACGAAGTCAAAAGTCCCAGTTCGATTCCTGCTTCCACGTGTCATTTTTAAATTTATTCGAACATGACTCAGTTACGGCTAATGTCCTTAATAGTAGGGGAATCCTTGTCAGGTCCATTTAGAGTTTTCTTCACATGTGACTGGCCATCTTCTCTCCATGGGTGCATTTTCTACTCTTGCCCCTTAATTGAAAGCTTTAGTAACCCTTTTGTTAAACTTGAACACTGTTACCATTTTGAATTCTTCGTAAAACAATCATCTTGTGAAAAATGATTTATTATATTGCTTATACGCAAGAAAAATTATTTTTGAAACAATCTCGAGATGTATTACATTTACATTCGACGAAATAACTCTAGTCTTTCAGTGAGTGCCATGTTCGTAATTATTTTGAGTCTAATTCAAAAACAAACAAAAAAGTATAAACATTATTTGTTGTGCAACACATAATATCGTTACGTAAAATAGCCTCTTTCTTATAAACATAGCCTCTGACAAGACATCTTGTGAATGTGGGGAATGCCAGGCCTCCACCGTGGTTCGGATTCCACGTTAAACTGTAGGTCTTTCATTTCTTCTCACAATCACTCTACCATTACACATTAGCGTAAGTGCGTATAACCCGAACGGGTAGTAAGACATGGTGCTAATAATAATTATAAACATAGCTGTCTTGCCTAAATGTTCATAACGAGTTCACGTGATTGGAAGATAGAGGATTAGTTTAGCAGTGATCCTTGAATGTAGCCTTCGTCTAACTGGTGAGGTATTAAGCTTACTTTTTATTTTCCCCCTTTGGTATTGCTTTAAAAAACTGCTGAGCCCTTATTTGATGTCTTATTTTACAGGTAATTTTGGAATCATTTGTCTTTTTATGCATTTTTTAGTGTTTTTAAGACATGTTGAATAAGTATATTTTTAAATACTATCGAAATTTTATAAATGAACGATTTTTTTCCAATCCATAGTTGACGGAATGAAAATATAATTCAGGCCATACTCTTTGTATCCTCTTTGATGTAAAGTACACATTCCTGGTGAGACTGCAACTTAGCTGGAGAGGGTTGCGTTTTAAAGGGGTAGTTATTACGCTGAAGCTGATATTTGTAAATCAATACTATATTCAGCAGAATGCAACAGTTGAGCTGTTAAAGAATTTTCATTGCTTGTATGTTTTTTTACTTGCTTCATTGACCGCATGATCTAAGGCGTTATTCTCAAAACAAACTAGCTGCCGATGACAGGGGTGTATTGGTTCAAATCCCTCTCGGGTGTATTATGGTGGTTTTTCCTAAATTGTTTCCCACCCTTCCTAATCCTTTTAGCTTAAATTAGTGGTGGTAGGACGCAATGCTATAAAAAAAGTTTCAATTTTTAAATTGCGTGTTCGATTTAGTAGTGTGCATATTTATTACGAGTTTTGGTTCATATTTTTAGGTAATAAAAAAGAATTAAAGTAATTTTTTAGAAATTTCAGGTAATTTTATAGGTGATCTTTTGATCGCATTTAGGTCATCAAAATCCGGTTTCTGCTTCTAAGATAGTCATAGTGTAATCTGTAAAGTCTAAATTGCTACCGAGTAAACGAAGTGTGAGCTTTACTGTAAAGTTAACCGTGAAGTAAACTGTTTATGGTTCAATTATATCTATAAAAACCTGCTGGGACTGTATCTAGTTTGTGTCAGTGTGTCGTAATGAGTGGGGGAACTCTGAAAGTACTCGAGGTACATATGAGCATCTTGTGACTTGCTAGTCAAGTTTCTCTTATTATAAAAATATCTGGTTTTATTCTAGGTGATATCTACTTCTTGTGTACTAGTTTGTGTTTACTGTACAAATAACCGCGTCATTAGTGCCAGGTCTGATTTTAGTTCTAAGGTGGGAGTGTAGGCGAAGTGAGAAAAGGTAATGATTTTTATAACAACTTTTTTTTGGTTGAAATAAATAAAATATATTTCTTCAGTAGAAAAATAGTTTAATTTTTTAAATATGGTTGTATCACTTTTGTCATCTAGTACCGCTATGCTCGCCGAAAACACTGTTTTGCTATAGAAAATGCAAAAATCTTGCCCTTTCACTGATCTTACCTCGCGTTCCCTATATTCTCGCCTTAAGGTGGGATGGAAGGGGACGCGAGAAAAGTCCACTGTTTTTAGTTTTTATGGCAAAACAAGTTTTTGGTCAAAATAAAAAAATATATTACTCCAGTACAAACATAGTTTAATTTTCTTCCCCAGGCTGTTATCAAAAGTTGTTCAATACCCATTATGAACATAACGACTTTAGATGGAAAACTTTTTAAATGAAGAGAAAAAGTCGTCATTAAATTCCAGGACAACCTTGGCAGATAATCAAGAAATTTCTAGATCACCATGTGAAGAAAACAGATTTTAAAAAACTCATCGACATTCTCATGAACACACACATTATATTCGTATACAATTCCGCGCTCATGCTTTCGATAACGATACCTACTCTTCTACATACATTTTTTCCTTCCTACACATGAAGAGTAAAGTACCGATATGTTTTTCCCCCATACCACATCGGGTACTTTGCAAGTTTAAATTTATTTCTAGGCCGTGAACTAAGATAATATTGTTATCAATAATTATACTGTTGAACGCTCGGGTGTATCGTCATGAATCTGAGCTAGAAACAGTGGCGTAACAAACTAAAGCTTGGGCTCCTTTTTCCAAGTCATCTAACACCTTAATAAATGTTATAAGAAATAATTTATAGTCATACATAATTACTAATTTAGTAATCACACCTTATGAGTTTTAGCCTCGGTTTTGTGTCGGGAACGTCATCCATCAGTCAGCTTGACTGCATGAAGATTTTAAAAATTCTGAGCTATTTAAAGTGACTTGAAATTATGCTAGAGCTTAGTTATAATTTACAACACTTTATGATAAACATATTCAACTATCTAGATTGTCAATAATCAGGACATAAGTTATTTTATTACCATTTTTTCCACAAAACTTATAGTAATTTAAAGTTCCCTTTCGCGAGCTTCTTTATACCATTGTGTCACCCCCTTCCCCCATCGTAGGCCCCGCGGGCCTGAATGTTACGACACTTGTTATAAAGACACTTTTTTGCGTCAAACATTGATAACGTTTCACGATATTATCAGTGTTATTTTATAGAAGATATTGATACAAAAGTGACGGCTGCAGATCGAATGTCTTGACGTGAAAGTATTTTTGGTAACTTTTCTGGCTGTCAGGTTCTTCTAATGAAAATTGTACTGTAACATGTATTGATCGAGACTAGGTAGAAAGTCTCCTTGCGGCCAAGAGTGATCTACTGCGAGTAATGAAGGGTCTGATCGCGGTCAGTCCGTCTATTCCTGACATCTCGACCAGGAGAGAAACGTGGTCCCTGCCTCCGGGACCGTCTGTTGTTGCTTTCACCCGACGTGGGCAGACATGCACTCGTCGCTCTGGTCGGTTTACTCGCCTGCTTGGGTTCATGCTCAAACAATTAAACATAAAACTTGATTCGCACCTTTCCCGAAAATAGAGCAGAATCTGTTAGTGACGCAGCATTTTCATAAGCCAGCAGAAATGTATGTTGGCCCACTAACTTAAAACATACATATTTTTAGCACCACATCCTACTACCCGTTCGGATTATCTGATTATTAATATGTTTAATTTTCTAGTTGATAAACAGATCTTCTAAGACCAGAGACTCCCATCTTGGGGTCCGCGAAATTAATCTAGATTTAAGTTATTTTTTATTTGTATTTTCACGTATACAATATTCGTTATTCACAATTTGCCTATAAACATCTGCTTTTTTCCATTACTGTAAAACTAAACATATTTTTTCTTTTATTAATATTAAATGGATTACGTATAATACTATAAATGTGTGCATGGAATTTTTTTAATATCACCTTGTATGGTGGTGGATATTAGGGGAATCGCGGCGATTTATCATTGATTTCAACGGGTTCGCGATACGGAAACGGTTGGGCGCCACTATTTTAGATTATTGTTACATGAATGTTTTCAAACTATTGTATCGTGTAGTGAAAGAAATCAACACGGAACTAAAACGACACACACGTGCTTATTGAGTCGGTTTGTTTAGGTGGATGCACACTGATTAAGTCGGTTGGTTTTAAAATTGGATTGGTTCTTCCACACCGAGTGGAGAAGCGTGGATAAATCTGTGGCTGTAATAATTCAGAAGGGATCTACGCAGCTCGCGCTGATTTATTGTGATTAGTTCAGAGCTTGTCACGTGATCACATTTCAGTTTTGCTTTTATTTTTTGGGGAAACCCTATCTCTCCGTCATTGACAGTCCAGTCTATTTGCGTGAGGGTGACGCCTCTTTTTTTTTTTACATTCGACCACTGAGTTGGGTCTGAGTGCCATTAAATAACCGACAATTTCACACGTCAATTTTAGACTCTGCCTTAAAATTATGAGTGATATATAGCTCTTGGAATAGGAATAACCTAAATAGCCCATTGGTATAGCATTAGCGCGGTTCAAACCAAAGGTCTTGGTTTCGGTTCCGTGTCTAGGGGCCAGTTTCAGTCAAATTTAGTATGCCTCAAGTGCGGCGCTACACTAAGTACATGACGACACCTACCTAAACTCGAATGGAATGGGCCGTTACTCGCATAGGAAACTGGCCCATTCCATTCGAGTATAGGTAGGTGTCGTCATGTACTTAGTGTAGCGCCGCACTTGAGGCGTACTAAATTTGACTATGAAACTGGCCCTAGGTGTCATATTTTTAACACACTTTCAAATTCATATTTGTCGGTGGATTATTCATCCGCTCCAAATGTTAATTTCATTGTAATGAAAACAGATTCTTCTTCAAATGAAAGCTCCGTTAGTTGCTCTAGAAGCCGTCTGGCGCGCTGATGTCGGGAGGGCGCGACAGGTGTTTGATGTGTGGTAGAGGTGGTTGTGTACCATCTGGCTGACCTAACATTACTATGCCCTTAACATAGTTCTCATTGCCCACTGTTAGGCTACTACTGTTACCGTATATAACAGTTTCTATCACAAACATTTTATATTAAATATTTTGTAAGTGAGTGTGTCTTTATATTAAAATTACCCACCACAATTGCTCAATGGTCGGTATCTTGGTCTAAAGCGTCACTCTCGTGTTGGACTGGCCTGCTGATAACGGGAATAATAATATTTAGCACCGCGTCTTACTACCCGTTCGGGTTATACGCTTTAAGTACTAATTACGCTGATGGATTAGGAATTGGGAAGGTTGATTAGAGGAAGTTAGTGGAGGGAGAGGGGAAAACCATTTAGGAAAAACCACCCCCAGTTCACCCGACCGAGATTCGAACCTCGATCTCCCCGTCCTCAGCAGTCGAGCTCAACACAAGCGCGTTAGCCAACTACGCCACCAAGGCGGGTGATAACGGGAATATCGGGGTTCGAATCCCAGTTGGGTGTAATGGGGGTGGTCTTAAATGGTTTCCCATTCTCCTTCCACGAAAATTTGTGTGAATTTCTTCTAAATTCTAATTCTTTCTCATTCCTACCACATTAGTGTTGTTTATATATATTATGATTTTGGTAAGAAGAACAGTAGAAGTTAGTAACTAAAGTTACTAAAATAATTTTAGTATATTCATACATGAAGTCATGTTATCTGAAGTTATCACTTTTGATATATATATTATCAATACCTATACATAACACAAATATACTAAAATGTTATCAATATTGCTCGCAAAGACATATGTTTGTATTTTCTCTACTTGTTCTTCCAACCAAAATCAGGAAATATATACACATACACACCTATAACCCGACGAGTGTTGATACGCGTTGACAATTTTTTTTTATCGCATTAAGCATTTGATACAACGCATCAGAGTCTTTAATTTATTTTTTCCTCCCTTAGCGATAATATCTGCTTTTATTTTATGACTTACAGCCTGTGAATGTTTTCTTCCAATGATCATGAAGATAACGACGCATACATTTTGTTGTGTGAATGTAAAACATTTCGTCACGCCATTTATCTCCTATTTAACCTTTCTGCTTTAAGTGGCTTTAGTCTGAAAATCACGGAACTTTGACATTTTGTTACCGGCAGCGCTACCTGAGTTCATCGCATGACGTGTCTTGTTCTGACCCGGTACACGAATTCGAATCCCGCCAAATTCTTTGAGAAGGATTTCCCAGGAAGTTAACTTTTTACCCTTCGCAAATCTTTCACATTGTCGTTACCCAGGCTTTAAAACGTAAATAAAAAGTTATTGTTTCGAACTGTCTCGACTAGAGCCATGTATAACACTTGGTTTGGTAATGTTTGCAACAGTTTTCGTAATCATTCTGAACCCGAGAATCATTGTATAGGTCTGGTAGTTTCTTTCACCTCTTTAGAAAGTAATGGCAATGGTAGGGATATGACGTGGAACTAATAAACACAGTTTTTTAGTTTGTCTTAATATCTTTTCGGGTTGTACGCATATTTATTAACTACGCCGATGTATTAGGGATGAGAAAGATTCAATTAAGAGGAAGTGTACCAACATTTGCGTGGAAGAAGAGTGGGGAAACCGTTTAGTCCCGACCGAGATTCGAACGCTGATCTCCCCGTCATCAGCAGGTCCGTAGAACATGAGATTCACTGAATTGGATAATTTAAAAATTAACAGCCGGGTTATTTCTTATTTGTAAAAAAAACAACCAAAAACTAGCCTTGATTTTGGCCTAGACTTTTCTTGGAATGTTTCAAACTTTGCTTCAACTTAATTTTTTGCAAAAAGTAATTTGTTCATCTCTGGCGATGGCTGAACGCCCGGGAGCTTTGAAACACTATAAAAGAGAGAGTCCCAGGAGCAGTGATCGAGTGACCCACTATTCATGAGAAGATAGATAGATGAATGTTTGATCTGAGAACTTACCAGAGCACAATGATCTGGTCTTGGCGGTGTATTTCGTAATCTCAACATTACATAATCTAATCTACTTCCATCGTACTTTTTTTAGTACAGTCGATTATGTCGACTAACTACGAGGACATGGGTCGCGGAAAATAGCTATCTTAAAGAGCCCGTCTCACGGATAACACCTAACTTAAGTGGTTAATACAGCTCGAAACAGACGTCGCACCGTGGTGCGGTTTTCTTTGTTCTAATTTAAAGAGCAGTGTAATTTAGACCATTGAAACCTTTTTACTATATCTTTAATAAAATACAACAAAATTAAAGCCGCTTCAGTGGCCCGAAAGGTAGCGGATCCCAGACTTTTTAGCCGGTGCACATACCACCCCATCGATTTCCACAATTTGGAGTACCCCCGAGATAAAGTTGAATATTTACTGTGTCGGTACTTTTTAATGGTGCGCAGGGATATAAATAACTCAGACTGCGCGGTTGTCTGAGCTAGAATCAGTGTTGCCACCCTTCCAACCGCTATTTAAATTTATTTGTTTTACTTTTGGTTGGACTGGTCGTGATATATTTAATTATAAGATTTGATCAGGTCAGGTCTTATCTTTTTACGACTCTTAATTTGTTTGTTTTGTTTTACTTCTAAAGACGTACCACAGGGAATAATTGTAGGTACCCCTGGTGGTATGCGTACCACAGTTTAGGAGCCGCCGAACTCTTAAGGAAATATATTGAACAGGAATATCAGTGTTTGAATCCCAGTTGGATGCATTGAGGGTGTTTTTTCCTTATGTTTTTATACTCTCCCTGCACGCAAATGTGGGTACACTTTTTCTAAATTCAACCTTTCTCATCCCTAAACCATCAGCGTAACTAGTACTTATGCGTATAACCTAACAGATAGTAAGACTAAAAAAAAGTCATGGGACAAATGAAACCCGAATCGGTGGCCATGTGACTGACAAAGGCGCCAGTTTCGTGTAGCCTGATTTGTCGGTGTTGGGGAAGGTCTGGATTATAAACGCGGCTGGCTGTACTGTTTATATATATATGGTTCCCTAACCCATTAGTTTAATTTAATACTTATATAGCCCTTGTGTGTAGTGAGACGATGGTGGGGGGAAGAGATTGTGGAAAAACAATTAATGTACACTCTATAAACTACATTTGGTGTACATGCTCTATCGGTGTGAATACTATTTCCAGGGGAATGCTGGTGCACTCATTAGACCTTACTTCATCCTTTCCCTTTGAGTTGAATAGCTAGAGTCGCTAATCGACGTCATTGGTGAAGCAACTATGGCGCGGGATCCAGAAATATTATAAATTTATGTGGAGCAAATTAATTTGCAGCCAGCGATGGAAATAAAATGTTGTTAAATCATAATTTTACTCTTAACTTTCACGTCGACCTCAGTGATCTTGTTCTAAAATGCTCGCCTAAGCATCCGAAGTTCGTGGTTTTAAACCCAGCCGGGGTCAATGGTTTTTATTGTGCGATAAAAATCCGTGCACAACTTTCTTTGGAGGGGAAATAAATCCGTCGGTTCCATGTCGATTGTGACATGTGAAATAACCCAGGAAGGTGTGTGAAAATACCTTTCCCGGCAAAATTGGTATGTCCTTTCGCTCTAGCTCATGGAAATTCTCGTGTGCTGATATAATTAGTCGGTTCAGAAAGTGCACGTTAAATACCTCAATTTTTCTTTAAATTAATTGAAATCAATATGATGTATTATCTTATATTTTTCTAAGTTTTTACGTACGGTCACAATATTCGCTGCCTGGGTCAAGGCAGATTTCACGTTCCATCTGGCTCTGTACTGCGATTTGTCGTTTCACCTCGGGCGACAGTTTTACCGCTCGTCTGATTGTAGCCTAAAACCAGACTAGTGAACTATTGCAGAAACAAGAGACATTCATCTGCTGTTACGCAACACCCGATGACTCTCCAGTTGTGCAAGAGAGATTGCCGCTAGTATCGAGAATGTCAGGATCCATTCCTTCCTTCTCCTTAGGTTCCGCCGTTTTCTACCTTTAGCCTTCTATTTGACAATGGTGCGCGGTGAAAACTTCTAACCTCAACTTTGTCAAACTTGCACAAGTAATTCGGCTTAAAACATGCCTCTCCCCCCTCATTTACGTGAAATAAATGTTTAAGAGGCGATCTCGCGGCTGATTAAAGTTCAATTCGCACTATTTGTCACGTAAACTTAACTTCGCGTACTCGTAGCGTCACATCAAATATCCGCACAATTCACACCTAACGGCAAGTGGGCGTCATTTTTTCGTAACGTTCTTACTGAATAAGAGTGGATTGTTTTTTTACAAACCTGTCGAGATTTAAAAACGAAGAACTTAAAATTATTGCGATTTTACTTGACAAAGAAGAGAAACCGGAGGAAATAAAAAAATCAAGTGTGACCGTGGAAGATGCTTTAAATGTGAGATACCGTGGGCGAATATCGGATCGGGCATTGTACAAGGAATTGGAAAAGTAAGAAATATGTGGGGGGTTCTTTTTTAGTTCCTTGCCGATCAGTCTCCACATTGTGTATTTGTGTATATTAGTACTGTATTTCTTGTTGGCCATATCTTAAAATTATTCATATTGACGTACTTGTTCAATTAAGAGTGAATCGTCCATCTCAAAAGTTTTTCAAAAGCCACAGAGTGAACGAACTTTGACAGTGAGTGCACTGACTCAACTCAATTTCACATTTTCTAGAACGGACTGTAAACGTCAAAACATTCTACTCGAGATTGTTCGCCGGTGACGTTCCGTGACTACGCTCAGTATGAATGGTGCCTATTAAAATCTATTGAATAATATGTTGACGTGACGTATGATGTGAATTGAGCTTAACTCCAAGATATTTTAAAACCCTTGCATAAGATGTACTGGTTTTAAAAAAACTGGCCGGAGAGGCCCAAACTACAAAACGCGACGACTATAAATTTTCTGAGGATTAAATAAATCGAGCTATAGGCATATGTACGAATTACGCTAATGGGCTGGCGATGAGGAAGATTGAATTTAGAGGAAATATACCCGAATTTACTTGGAGGGAGAATGGAAAAACCATTTATAAAAAAAACTCAGGAAACTCGACCAGGATTTGAACCTCAATTTCCCAATCATCGTCAGTTGAGTTTCTTGCGAGAGTGGCGTCATAGACTTGGGGTATTAAGCTTGGGGTACGCGAATACATCTTCTGGGTACGTAAAATTTAAAACATATATGTTGCAATTTTTTTTGTCATGTTCAAGTTTTTTTTCGCTTTATAAAACTTTTAAATGTTATATGAAACTGAATCTTTATTAGCTTTATATATATTATTTCATGATAAGAACTTAATAATAAGGCCCAAACTTAGGGTTGGCCACAAGGCGCAAGAGACCCAGACGTAAATAGACCACTGCGCACACGATCTAAATCGCCATTTTTTTGTTTTATATTTACTTTCTCTCCCCTCTCCCTTAAATTTTGGGGGTGTAAAGTTGAAGATAAATGATATCTGGGGGTACGTGAACAAAACAGGGTGACTATCACTGCCTTGGACCAGAGCGGATGAAATATTAATATTAAATTTATCTGTGTTTACTTCCTTGTGCAAGCATATATATCCGTTATGTCGTGTATTTAGAGCATTCTTTACGGCTATACCATTCACTTCATTTTTTTAAAAAGTTAAATCACGTGGTAGTCATTTACAATCTTTGGTTAGGTAATGCGCTCAGTGAGTTCTTTCGACTCTCAAGGAAAAGTAAAATCGTCTGAATCCCGCCGCGAGCATTGATCCAGCTTAAAATAAATCTAACAGTAACAGAAGTACTCCATCTTTTGCTTTCACATTCGACTGTTTCGAACTTTTTGCAGCCTTGAGGCGATTGCGTGCACTTCTTTCTCTCTTCTCTATTACGTGTGTTCTTTCTGCGTGAGACGTGCTACTTAAACAGCCTAATTTACATAGGAAGGGTGATTTAGAAAATACTTTTTTCTGCCAAATTTTATCAATATGTATAACATCGTAAAATACTATATATTAAAATTGGCAGCTGCAGATCACATTATGTCTTGACGTGACGTATGAATACGCGAAAGTATAGTTAGTAACTTTATTTAGCAGTCAGATAAGGCCCTTTCTATGATAATTGGACTGTACATGTATGCGTTTGACTCGTAACGTTACTGTATAGAAATATTAATAAATCATATTTTGTGTAAATCTAATTTTAGTCTCGTAAACCTAAACTAATCATTTTTCTAGAAATATAAATTGGCCTCATTATACCTTACAAGACCATAAATACACACTTTATAAAGCTTTTGGTTCTATCCAATATTTAAAAGACCCTTCTTCAGAATTCTGTACACGCCACTGATCCCTCTTGAAGCGATATAAAGTTTTACTTAACACAATAGGGGCTTTGCTTGTGAAGAATTGAGTACAGGTTTTTACAAAGTTGTTTATTTTCTAAGTTGGTTTATTGATATTTGTGTGTGGTTTTTCTCTTCGTTTATACACTTGACACTATGACAGGCCTTATTGTTTAGTATTATGTAACAAACTCCCACTCCCCAATGGGCTTATGTTCTTCAGAACCTCCTCTTCCCCCTACCCCTTTTTTTA
The DNA here is from genome assembly GCA_902141385.1 of Timema californicum. Taxonomy (NCBI): domain Eukaryota; kingdom Metazoa; phylum Arthropoda; class Insecta; order Phasmatodea; family Timematidae; genus Timema; species Timema californicum. The sequence continues at coordinate 14,045 of CABFOW010006662.1, forward strand.
TGGACTGTATGATAAGATACATACTCCATTCACGGTAGGAATTACTTTCTCAAAGGTCTTTTTTCCTACCAATATCCTACTATATAGTAGATTTCTGGTAAGGAAAAAGGCCTTTAAGAAAACAATTCCTACGCTGAACAGACTTTTTTTTACCTTGATGTTCTCATGAATATAAATTTGTAGCAGCTTTTAGGGAAAAAAAAACAGTTTTTTGCTGTCAATATTGATAACATTTTACTATTTCACTATTCGCCTCGGTGGCATAGTTAGCTAGCGCGCTAGTCGTGGTGAGCTAGACTGCCGTGGACGGGGAGACCGAGATTCGAATCTCGGTCGGGTGAACTGGGGGTGGTTTTTCCCTAATGATTTTCCACTCTCCCTCCACGTAAACGTGGGTTCACTTCCTATAAATTCAACCTTTCTAATTCTTTACCCATTAGCATAATTAGTACTTAAGCGTATAACCCGAGCGGGTAGTAAGATGCGCTGCTAAATAAATCAATAAAATGAGACTATTTCAATAGTTTTATTTTTTGGTATAGTGGGCAGAATTCCTGGCTACAGATTCAGAGGTCTTGAACGAAGCCAAACTCAGACCCGTGAGGTCAAGTGAGGAGCAACTTTGAATAATCAAGTAGTGGCTCTGGTCTATAAAACTGAGATTAACGGCTGATCTGTCTGTCAGATATGTTCATTCGTAAGGAAATTGGGGTGTATCATTGTCTTTACGAGGAGTGTATGGGAGCCACTTCCAGTGCACCCGGATGTCCTTGTCCCTGTCTTCATTGGAAAGAAACACCTGAACTAGCTCTCACCACGTCACTATCATGGTTACGTGCGATCTGTTAGCTGTACAGTGTTGCCTACATTTATTACCTTCTAAAGGGAGTTGACCACCGTCTTATTGTAATGTGGTCATCATTTCAGGATTCAACCATTAATGGTTTTGTTGGTTTGATTTAATGGTTGAGCTAAACCATTGATATTCAATCTGGGGTACACGAAGACATCTTAGGGAATACGTAAAATTTAATAAATATGTATATATATACTGTCATAACTAAATAATTCAGACAAATTTAGGGTTCGGCACAAGTTACACGGACGTGAGGACATGCGATTCGGGAGCGCCATTTTATTTCTCCCTCTCTTCTTTATGCGATTTTTATTCGAACGGCTAGTTGGCTATAATATATTGGTTTTTCCATTTAAAACTTATTATTTATATTTAATAGATGATTTAGAATATAATTCATTTTAGATTTAGATTAAATAATATGTATAACTTGTATTATTCACCAACAACTTTAGGGGGTACAAATTTGAAAAGAAATTATATCTGGGGGTACGTGTACCTTAAAGGTGTGAATACCCACTGATCCTGACTACTGGTTCCCATAAATGGGTTCTACCGCCCCCTCAAGGGCGGTGGGACTATTTAGGGTTGTAGGGTGCCATGGAAAGGGAGGGGGGTAAGCTTAGTCTCCTGCTAAGGGGTCCATATATAAACCACGTAGTACTTTTGGGAGAGAGGAAAGAGGGTAGTTCTAATGTCTACATGGTGTTACACCGGGTGGGGGAAGAGTGGGTACATCAAATTAAATTCTAACGTTAAAAAAAATATTATTTGCATGTCTTAAAGTAAATGGAGTCTATTTTCTATTTTCTCTCGACACCTCAGAGAGAGAAGTATTGTGATTATCAAAAAAAATTGAACTCAAGATTTTGATAAAATGTCGGAAGTTTCATTACCGCCTGAAACAACAAAAAAATGTTGTTTTCGCAATGCTGTCTATGTCCTGTCTGTATCTCAGCCTAAAGCCGAAACTATTTTACCGATCGGGCTGAAACTTGGTATCTAGGGTTTTTTATTGTATACCTCTCCAACTCTAAAATTAATGGTAGTTTATTGAAGGGCAAAAAGAGAAAATATCGATTTCTGTCAAATCCGTTTTAGCTATTTTGATTAAATTTTGTATCTAGCCCCTGTCAATTCTCATTATCCCATAAAAAAATAACTTTGAGAGTACTTTAAATAAACAAAATTGTTCAATTTTGAAATCTCCCCAACTATTTTAGATACAAAATAACCATTGTAAAGTTGTACTTTTAAAAATAAAAATCTTTTAGCTAAAATAATTTTTTTATAAAACCAAGAGTTTCTAAGCTATATATATATATATATGGTAGAAGTCTTTGGAAATGTGAACTTGATTGTTATGCGCTTTGGTAGAGTCTTTCTGCAACACTTTACTGAATATTATTTCGTATCACAATACTTAGCACCGCGTCTTACTACCCGTTAGGGTTGTGTGCTAGAAATAGAGGGCGTGAACCCGTATTTGCATGGAGGGAGAGTGGAAAACCATTCAGAGAACACCTTCCCCCCCACCCCCAGTTCACCCGAGTGAGATTCGAATCCGTACTCGGCAGTATAGCTCAATACGAAACCAGCGTATTAACTACGCCACCGAGGTGGGTTTCGTTTCACAAATGTTACTAGTTTTTATTAAATGTCTAAAGATAAAAGAGAAAGTATTTTTAGTGTATCTCTAGTAGCGTGTTTGTATGAACTGTGTTGTGGTGTCTAAACAAATAAACCAGCTGCTAGCCCCGAGTCAATATTTGACTTATGGTAGGTGGTGAAGGATCTACTTTCATTGTCAGCCTCTGGCCATGTCCTCCCCTCCCTCCTCCCCAGTCCCCTTGATTCTATCAGGATTTGCACAACACGGAGGACTCCTGACATTTCCACTGAACCATTTGAATTAATTACTTTTGTGGTGGGTTCTATTCCGTGCCCAGAAGCAAGAGTACTTACACTCCAATTTTCACATAGCCAGTTTGACACTTAGAAAAGTTAATAGATCTACTTTCACATATTCAAACGTAAAGTTGTGTGATCCGCAGCTGTCACTTTTGATAGATATCATAAAATAATACTAACAATATTGTAAAATTATATTTATGTTGGCCACAAAAAAATATCCAAATTCTAATTTTAAAAAGTCTGACACCTTAGTTCAGTCGTCAGCGTGTCTTTCTACTGAGTTTAAAGGCTCCGGGTTAGATTCCCGGCATGGCCGAAAAATTTAATATTGGCAAAAGGTGGGCTTCCCCTTTCACAGTGATCAATTAATTAATGAGCGGGGGTTGGGTGTTGTCTGTTCTGAGTTAGTTTACAGGTCGTGTTCTGATTTAATCAGTCGGTTCAGAAAGTGCACATTAAATACCTTAAATAAATAAAAGATAATAATTTAAAATGTCCTTCCTTTGAAAAATGGACTATAGCTTGGGATATATTTTATTCTTTGAAAGTTGAGAACCAACTTGCAATAAGGTTTAAATATGTTTAATTTATAGTTAAATATAATCTTTATTGAAAATAGTAAAAATAAAATACACCCAAGAAACATTCTGTGTACCCATTCTTAAGAACATATGTTCACTTCTTCAAACTGCCCTTACCACTCTCCTGGATCTTATCTTGATTTATATTCTCCCAATATATACACAAATAGGGGTGAAGATGAAGTTTGGGGTGTCATTATCTCGACAAATTGTGGCGACATTAAGACAACTCATGATACTTTAAATCTTATCTACAATCCTATGTCCCCCATAAACATGAAACTAACCAATTGCACATTCGTGGGTGTAACCTTGTTGTGATATTGTTTCAGCCGACACCCCGAGTGGCAGACACGACGCTCAACGGGAGCAACGGGAGCAATGGGAGCGGTGGCAGACCACGCTTTGTAGCCGTCACCTCCCTGGAGGATGTGCAGGCGGTGCGCTGTGCAGAGTTCCATCCCCAGGGCAAGCTCTACGCTGTGGGCTCCAACTCCAAGACGCTGCGCATCTGTTCCTACCCTAAACTGTCGGACCTCAGGTTAGACGTTCGTCACTAGTTCTTCTTTACAAGGATCAAGTTCCTGTATCAGTGTTGCCTACCTGTGACGTCACGCCAAGTCATGATAGAAGATATAGCATTGAAACAAAAACATTAAATTATTACCCGCCTCGGTGGCATAGTTAGCTAGCGCGCTTGTCGTGTTGAGCTCAACTGCCGAGGACGGGGAGATCGAGGTTCGAATCTCGGTCGGGTGAACTGCGGGTGGGGTCCTAGATTGTTTTCCACTACCCCTCCACGCAAATGAGGGTTCAATTCCTCTAAATTCAACCTTCCCAATTCCTAATCCATTAGCGTAATTAGTACTTAAGCGTATAACCCGAACGGGTAGTAAGACGTGGTGCTAAATTTTTAAAAAAATCTAAAAATAGTCCTACAGTGTCATTTTTTATCTTGAATTAGTTTTTTGGTAAACATGTTTTTTTTATAAATTATCTAAAACTTAAGCTATTTTTTTTGGTCACAAATTGCCTGTACGAGTCTTCCTGCCAGGATGTAAATTGAAAAAGCCTGTGGGAGCATATATCTATCTAGAATAGGAAACAGAAAAGATAATTCTAAAAAAACAAGTCAATGTTTTCAAGGCGCAAATATTAAAGTGGTTGTTTAAACTGGTCATAGGAAGAGGGAAAGGAATATCAGCACATAAACAGCCCCCTCAGGTTTAACTTATCATTTTATTCCTTCTCTTTATATTTTTTCGTTAAATGGTACTTGAGTGCAATAGTACTTAGATGACTTAGGTGCGTCAAGTTAAGATGCAACATGCTTCCCAAACTAGCTTTGAAATCTCCAAGTAAGCAACATCGTCGATCGTGCTTTAATTGTGCTAAACCTAATTGATTTCGAAGTAAATTTATTTTGAGGCATTTATCCCAAATTATTTTTAGATTAGTTAATGGAGCCTTTTTTATTAATTGTATTATAGTTAAAGTTTTGTTATCATAAAACTTTATAGAGCACTTCATTGAAATGATTTACACATTTAAAATATAATTAAAGTAAAAATAACTTTTTTGTGTGAGATTTTTATTGTTTAAAATTTAAATTGATAAGCTTATTGGACTTTAAATTTAAGTTCATAGCTAAACCTTTAAAATAAGCATGATTTGTATCACCTTTTGTTAACTGTACACTTGTAATTGGAAGAACTCTAGATTTTTTTTTAAACCCGCCTCGGTGGCGTAGTTGGCTAACGCGCTAGTCATGTTGAGCTCGACTGATGAGGACGGAGAGATTGAGGTTCATATCTCGGCCGGGTGAACTGAGGGTGGTTTTTCCTAAGTGGTTTCCTACTCTCCCTCCACGCAGATGCGGGTTCACTTCCTCTAATTCAACTTTCCCAATTCCTAATCCATTAGCGTAATTAGTACTAAAGCGTATAACCCGAACGGGTAGTAAGACGTGGTGCTAAATAATAATAATATTTTAAAAAATATACTACATTTTTCTACCCATTTGGGCTATTCTCGCTTTTAATTACATTAATAGATTAATTTAAGTGGTGATTGGTTTAAGGTGTCACTCCTGCAGTAAACTATATTGCCGAAGATGAGATCGGGGTTCATTCAAATGCTAGTCAGGTGTACTGAGTGTTTCTTCCTTCAATGCAGATGTGGATATACTTCCTGAAAATACAAAATTCCTCGTTTCTATTACGTTAGTGTGATTACTACATATCCATGCAACCTGAGCAGGTAGTCAGACGAGGTACTAAAAAATAGATAAATAAACAATAATAGCTCAGTACACTCGGATCATACATAATCAAACCCTGACTTTCCTGTTACCAGCTAACCAGACTATATGAGCTTGTCGCTTAGTCTGTATGCTCGCCGATGCGAGTAGCTCTCATTTTCTCCACCCAATTTCAGTGAAAGTTAATCTACTCGTTTAATTTGTTCTCATATAATTATTCCTGCAAGCACCTGTACTAGCAATCTAGTGGGTGAAGGTGTTAATGAGTTGGTTGTTCACACATTGACCAAAGCTAGCACTGCGCTTGTGAGATACGAATCAACAAAGTATGCTGTGTCATACTCATCAAACAATGGAAAGTTCATTATTACTTTCTTTTTGTGCGTCTCTCATTATTTAACTAAACCATCAGAAGAAACAGGGCTGCCCCGTGAGGCTCTGGGCAAACTTTGTTTGCAGGGCCCCCAATTACCTGCCAATCCCACCACTAAATAAAGTTCAAATTTTGTTTTTTTAATGTTATTCAAAGAAAAACTGTATCAAGTTTTAATTAAATCAGTGAATGCAAGACTCATCCACTACAGATAAACAAATGCAAATCAGTGGATTTAAAATGGAGAACTCGCTTCACTCGTTTTATAAATCAAACCACATCTCTTTATTTGTTTTTACACTCTGAAAATATTTGATAGAGCACCTATACAGGGAGTCTACAATACAAACGCACAATTACAAATTTCAACACCCAAACTTGTTTTTTCCTTTTTCTCGTCCAAGTAAGTGTGGGTCCCTGTGCAGCCACACCATTCGCACCCACCTAAGGGCAGCCTGAGAAGAAAACAATATTTCTAGAGAATTTTAATGGATTTGGCATATTAATAATCTGGCATTAAGCATAAATGTTTAATGTAAAACCTAGTGGTGGTGATAGTATAACTATGACCTGCATACATGGTCAAATGGTTTAACACACCAATCTAGTGTTGGATTGGATTCCCATTGACAGGGAAATTGGGGTTCAAATTCCATTCAAGCATTCTGAGAGAGGTTTTTCACTTTACTTTCACACAAATGTGGGTACATTTCCTCTAAAACTATAATGTCCTCATTCCCACTCCATTATTGTAATTAATGTGTTCTAAGGCATCACTCTCATATTAGATTATACTACCGATGACAAGAATATCAGGGTTCAAATCTTGGTGGGGTGTACTTAAGTTGGTTTAAAAAAAAAAAATCGCACAAATCTGGGTACACTTTCTCTAAATGCAACATATGCTTAAACCTGAACAGTTAGTAAGATGCACTGGGGTAAGGTGTCAGACTTCTATGCTGGGGGTCCGGGGTTCAATCCTCGGTCCCGGCAAAGATTTATCTGATTACCAAACCCTTCCTTCACCTCTGACAAGACATCTTGTGAATGTGGGGAATGCCAGGCCTCCACCGTGGTTCGGATTCCACGTTAAACTGTAGGTC